>JACXGI010003982.1:5485-57643 GCA_016801175.1 Esox masquinongy
CACACACACACACACACACACACACACACACACACACACACACACACACACACACACACCTAAAATTAGTGTCTTTTCCTTGTCCAGAAATGTTAACAAGCTAGGCAAATGTGCATCCTCACTGTGAATCTTTTTTGATTGGTTCACCTCAGTGAGTGCGCTGTGCCAGGACCTCAAATACCTACAGTGGATTACTGCTCTCTTCATACTAAGCTGGAGCAAATACATTACCATAATGATCAGTAGGGCTGTTCCCGAAAAGAAATGTATCGGCTTGGTTGACCCCATTCCTTTAGGGTATCTTTCATACAAAAAATGTATGCATTCATTTCACAGAATGATCAAATTGTGGGCATTCAGACTTGATCTGAATAGGCCTCTACAAAATCGGTAATTGCAAATGATCCCTCTGCTCCCACAGGGGGCTCACAAAAGATCCCTGCTGTGGGTGCAACCAAGTGGAGAGCTACGCCCAACATCCATCCTCACATCAAGAGGTGTCCGAGACCCACCAGGGACCAATGCTGAGCCCATCAGTCAACCCTTTACAACATTTCTGACCTACGGATTGGCTACAGCTTCTAGGCATAGTCAAGAAATTACATCAGTCAAGCATCTGCCAGAGCAGATTTTAACCCAGAGTGGTGACAGCGAGTGAAGAGATAGTGAGAAAAGGGGGTTGTACAAAGTGAAGGAGTGCGCAGACATTTTTTTTTTTTAGACTTCTCAGAGTCTTGAACAGGCAACATCCATGACAATCCCATGCATGTCTTCCCAAGTCAGAATTCAAGTCTGCCCTATTTTCAAGTTGCAGAGGGTGCGTGTCAGAGATCATTAGCTGCCCTTTCACAAGTCTTGAAAAAAGTCCTCCTATCGGACAGGTTGACCCTAAAAGCAACAGGACCTTTTGTTCCACATGGGTATTTCCCCACCCCCAACTCATCCCCCAAACGGAAAACTGTTGTCCATCTACCAATCTCCACAGGGGGTGGGCTTACCCTCTGACCAAAACTGCCAACACACTCCTTGCAACAGACATGCAGGCCCCATGTCAACACTGCTTTTGGCATTGTGGCACACCCCAACCAGTCCAGAGACAGCACCCCTACCTCACGCACAATACCAATGACCTGTTAACAACTAGCTTTGATGCGGCTCGCATTTCCTCCGCCACAATTGTCGTTTTCCGCTAACCTCCAATTAGAATACAAAGACGACAATGGCTTTGTGCCTGGGCAGCTCCTTGGAGGCACAATGCAGCTTACAAGGGTTGTGAATCTCCTTTCCAGCATTTAATGTTTAATTTGATTTATTTCACCTTTATTCAACCACAGCAATTGAGAACCAATTCTAAATTTCAAATGAAAACCTGGCCAATGATGTAACAATTGCAACACAAAACTTTGTTAAACACAATCAAGAAAACTGTAAAAAGAAATATGCAATAAATTATACCAAAGTAGGTGATACAAGTACACAGGTAAGGTGCTCACCATATGAAGTTGGGTTTAGCAGGTTTAGTGATTAGGCAGCAACTCAGAAAATTTGTTTTTGGTGTAAGGATTGATAAGTGTCAAGTCTGAGATTTTTTTTTTTTAATTCTTTCCAGTCACTGGCACTAGAAAGGAATGACGGTCAAAGCAGGTGTGAACCTGGCCATTAAAAAGCAGTAAAATGTGCAATCAGCAAGACATTTGTTTTCTTTGCAGTTATGTGAAGGAACCCTGAGCTCAATTTGCAGCATACTCCACCTCTGTAGTTCAAGAAAAGCGAAGGAGGTTACACCTAGTACAGAAACCTTGGAGTATCAGATATTCACTCTTTACTGTAGCCTACACAACTGTTGGTAAAACACAGCAAATTACATTGTTTGTCACCTGGCTAACGAAGTGTGTTATTTGAAACTGTGAAAGTGATTTTACACTTCCTTGAAGACATCAGTAGTGCTCCACAACTGAAGAGATATGGTCTAAACGGAAGCCCTAGTGTCTAGCAGTACTCTTATAGATTATATTTTTCATTACAGGCAGTTGACTGTAGCTGTTTTCCAAGAGTCACAGGGCTTAATGCTGAGCACTTGGCCAACTGGCACACATTTCGCTATGTATACACAGTCCATTGACCATACTGCTACTATGCCAACAAGGTCAGTAGCCATGCACTAACAGTATAACAACCCCCTCCCCTTCGGGTCATCACAAACCAGTGCAAGGATAAGCACCTAACTGAAGGAGAAAATGCACCTGCAAACACTTGCACAGAGAAATACAAACTTGCACATGGAAATACAAACAAGCATAGAGATGGAGACAGACACACAGACACACTTAAGTTATTTCATAGCAGTCAAATTGGAAACTCCCAAACCCCAGAAAGAAATAAGAAATATATTACTGTATAATAAATAATAACAAAATGTGCAAGGATTTACTACATTACATTTGCTTTTAAAGATGGGGATAAAAAAAATATATTTGTAGGGCATTAGGAGACAAATACTGGAATCCACTAAAAACGTTTGATTCAACGCCTGACAGACCAGAACACAATGACATGGGCTAACACCAGTTTCAATCCCGTGTGCATCTCAATACACCGCTTGGTCAAAGTGGTTGCTTTTCCCCATAATTTGCACTGATATGAGGAGACAGGTTGGGTGGAAGAGCAATGTGTCTGAATGACTGACTCTGAATGCTAACATTTAGATCAGAGGCACGGGAGAAAAATGAGACAGCCAGACCACTTCAAGGGAAATAATGTACCTTATGCTCTCCATGTTTTATCTGTTGGGTATTGAACTGTAAACAAACGCTCAGCCATGAGCCCCAAAGGAGTTTCAAAAGAACTAAGGGACAAAGCTGGGGAACAAAAGCTGCAATAACTACCAAATGTTCTTTCCATCATGTATTATAACACTATTCTTTATACTATTTTTTTATCAAATTATATTTCTGTTTTCTATTGGTAATATGCTTTTATAACACATTAAAAAATAGAGTGTTAGTGTGTACATACTGTAGATGGAAAAAAAATTAAACACACTGAAAAAATTAAACTTTTGGACTGGACTTTTATGTGAGATTATGAAATGCCTGTTCAAATTTGGCTACTTACCTAAATTCGAGGGTGATTGAGGCAGAGAGAATGCTAATTTGCCTACTACCTAATGTAGCCTTTGAAAAGACGTTGGGATTGTGGAAACTGGGGCTGGGTGCTGTGCACGAATCCCTCGATTCCTGCCCGTAACCATTTCCCTGCTTATCTTTCGGTACATGACCACATAAACATTTTGTAAATTATTATATAAAAGAAGGCACCTATTCTGACGTAAAGCAAAAGAGGCCCCTGGCTAGTCTTCATGGAATTTAGCATGTAGAAAGTTAGCGATTAGCATTGTTTTAGACAATACCAGGATCCTAATATTAATGCAAAGCATACAGGTGCTGGTCATATAATTAGAATATCATCAAAAAGTTGATTTATTTCAGTAATTCCATTCAAAAAGTGAAACTTGTATAATGTATACATTCATTCCACACAGACTGATATATTTCAAGTGTTTATTCCTTTTAATTTTGATGATTATAACTGACAACTAATGAAAACCCCAAATTCAGTATCTCAGAAAAATAGAATATTGTGAAAAGGTTCAATATTGAAGACACTTGGTGCCACACTCTAATCAGCTAATTAACTCAAAACACCTGCAAAGGCCTTTAAACAGTCTCTCAGTCTAGTTCTGTAGGCTACACAATCATGGGGAAGACTGCTGACTTGACAGCTGTCCAAAAGACGACCATTGACACCTTGCACAAGGAGGGCAAGACACAAAAGGTCATTGCTAAAGAGGCTGGCTGTTCACAGAGCTCTGTGTCCAAGCACATTAATAGAGAGACGAAGGGAAGGAAAAGATGTGGTAGAAAAAAAGTGTACAAGCAATAGGGATAACCGCACCCTGGAGAGGATTGTGAAACAAAACCCATTCAAAAATGAGAGGGAGATTCACAAAGAGTGGACTGCAGCTGGAGTCAGTGCTTCAAGAACCACCGTATGCAAGACATGGGTTTCAGGTGTCGCATTCCTTGTGTCAAGCCACTCTTGAACAAGACACAGCGTCAGAAGCGTCTCGCCTGGGCTAAAGACAAAAAGGACTTGACTGCTGCTGAGTGGTCCAAAGTTATGTTCTCTGATGAAAGTAAATTTTGCATTTACTTTGGAAATCAAGGTCCCAGAGTCTGGAGGACTCTGGGACCTTGGAGGAAGAGAGGAGAGGCACAGAATCCACGTTGCTTGAAGTCCAGTGTAAAGTTTCCACAGTCAGTGATGGTTTGGGGTGCCATGTCATCTGCTGGTGTTGGTCCACTGTTGGTCCACTGTTTCTGAGGTCCAAGGTCAACGCAGCCGTCTACCAGGAAGTTTTAGAGCACTTCATGCTTCCTGCTGCTGACCTTTATGGAGATGCAGATTTCATTTTCCAACAGGACTTGGCACCTGCACACAGTGCCAAAGCTACCAGTACCTGGTTTAAGGACCATGGTATCCCTGTTCTTAATTGGCCAGCAATCTCGCCTGACCTTAACCCTATAGAAAATCTATGGGGTATTGTGAAGAGGAAGATGCGATACGCCAGACCCAACAACGCAGAAGAGCTGAAGGCCACTATCAGAGCAACCTGGGCTCTCATAACAGCTGATCAGTGCCACAGACTGATCGACTCCATGCCACGCCGCATTGCTGCAGTAATTCAGGCAAAAGGAGCCCCAACTAAGTATTGAGTGCTGTACATGCTCATACTTTTCATGTTCATACTTTTCAGTTGGCCAACATTTCTAAAAATCCTTTTTTTGTATTGGTCTTAAGTAATATTCTAATTTTATGAGATACTGAATTTGGGGTTTTCATTAGTTGTCAGTTTTAATCATCACAATTAAATGAAATAAACATTTGAAATATATCAGTCTGTGTGTAATGAATGAATATAATATCCAAGTTTCACTTTTTGAATGGAATTACTGAAATAAATCAACTTTTTGATGATATTCTAATTATATGACCAGCACCTGTAATTTAGAAAGCAAATCACACACAAAATATACAATTATAGAAAGCAATGTGAATTCATATTAAGAGAAACAACTTGGCCTACCTTGCCATTCTTGCTTTCAAAGATTCTTTTGAATGTAAATAGCAAGGAAAACCTCTGCTGTCTGCGCGAATGAATACCTGCAACAGGCAGCTTTGTGATGGAAACTAGCAGCCAAGGGGCTTTAGAAGGGACTGAATTCATACATTTTTGAGTAAGATAAACTTCCTAATACTTTGCTTACATGTCTTGCACCAAAAAAGCAGCCATCCCACAACCATACAAAAAGATCGGGAGGAGAGTACATGGAGGAAGCGGTTTCGATTGACACAGCAAACTGGCAGATTGCCTTCAGCTAATTGTATGCACACTCCATTCCCAAAGTAGACAGCCCCCAAGCACTTGCCCTAGCCACTCTCCCTCTGGGGAATCCCTTTCTAGACCGGATGCAGTTTTGATTGCCATCTTAACTGTCGATCCAATTCACAAAAGCTGCCCCGTCGGCTCTTGATTTAGCTTGAGGGGACAACAACTTAGCTCACTTGAAGGGTTGATACCACCCACAATTTAATGCAAACTGAAGTCATGTGTCTAAAACCGGTGGGCGCAAAGTGTCTAATTTAAATGAACATTATCAACTAAATGTTTTGGTCAAATTCAAACTTTCTCAGAATCCTTGTGTGGTGCATAGCTAGTTATTGAACTCTGTAGCGTTAACTAACTCCAAACATCTTTCAGCCTTTTCTTTTTGGGCATTTAGGGGTTGACTACATTGCGATTGGACTCAAGGGACACAAACACACGCCATAGTCACCCACCCTAGGCCAAAGTTTCTAATTCTGTAGCAGAGTTTGGCCTGGTTAGAAGAGCTTCTCTGTTTCTCTCTCCTCCATCTGACCACTCTTTGGCCATCAAGCCAACGTTATATGCAAACGATACCCACTCCTTAGCACGTTATGTAGCATTGTTCAGGTTAAGTAAACAAAATAAAGACATACTGTTTTAAATACATGTTTTTCAATTATCCAAATATTATTTGAATAATAATGATCTCCAGTGCACAACCCAGCTGAAAATGTTTCATTTTATTACTGTCAAAATAGAAATTTATTAAAAAACGTCCTCTATTTAGTAGTTTATTCTTAACAAGCTTGGCAAATTTGTCAAGAAACTCTTTCACTCAAAATTGAGCAAACATGGTTTTCAGCACTTATATCCATGATTGATGAAAACTAATTTTCAGTTACTCACGAGTTTGGAACAAATTGCACTATCAAATTGCATCATTATGAGAAGCAAAATACACAATTGCATTAGCACCCAAGTATTGTGATATCATATTGTGGCAAAACCAAGTCCAACTATCTACATGGGCCTTAAAAAAGTAAAAACATTTGTCCTTGCTGGTGTTGACGTTACACCGTGACAACTCTGACAAGGACAACACCCCAGGGGCCAATCCTGTACAGCATCATCATACTAGCCTGTACCACCCCCACCCATGTTTTTAATGATGGTGCTGTCAGCAACAGACCACTTGAATTTCCAGTTGTAATTACTTTTTTCTGTTCGCCAGCTCCAATAAAGAATGCATTTTTTAATGACAGGAGAATCAGCGATGACAAACAAACACAGGGGAAATAGATGGCCTGTGATTTCCTCTGCCCGAATGACCGGGCTGCCCGCATCTCCTTTGAGGTTCTTTGCAACACACCTGCAGTTGCGAGTGCCAACGCCCACGCGTACGCCAACAAACCCAAATGACATCGCCAGGGGCTCTGAAGCATTTAACCTAATGGGAAAGCTTGCTGTGGACGTGTGAATGGGCATGTTTGTCACTGTTACTTTACAAGTCTATGGCCTAGGCTCACCCAACACCCACTGCTTGAAAATCCATAGCAAACCTAGGTAGCAAGAACAGCCTCTCTATTGAGTCAACCTGTCTGGAAAGGCTTAAGAAATACTGCCATAATGGCCTGTTATTGAGACATTGCGTGGGTGAAGTGGACAATAGAAACTAAAGTCAGGTCAGGTTTGCAATTCCCCATCTAATGATTAAGGTTAGGATTAGGGGAGGGGAAGCTAATCCTAAATGTATACCGGGTGGAAACTGTTGTTTCGAGCAAGGGCTCCCAAGCTGCAGAATTTTTGTTGAAAGGAACTCAGTCAAGATTGAAATGTGCTTACAAAAGCTGCAACAGTAAATGGCACAAGATGCAATATTGAAAATTGGAAGCGCTTCAGCAGGGATTTGTTTTGTCAGTTACTGCTCTTTTTTTACAGATCTTTTTTCTTGCCAATTGATTTTATCATATTTGAGAGTAAATCTGTTAAACTTTGTCTCCACCAAGGGGGAGGTCTGACCAATCAAGCCTTTATGATTGTTTGGATGAGGTAGGTCTACAGTCATATTCAGCAGCAGTGGTCAATGTTTTCATTTAGACATTTTTAATCTTTAAGCAGCAGTAGCCCAGGTGAGTGCATTAAAAAAAAACAAGAACTTTGTGAGACATCAGATTCAGGATGAAAACAATTAGAATCTGACAAGAGTATAAGCAGTACTCTCCTTGGCATACATTCATATTTGGAAGTCGGCGTCAACAACTTGACTCTTGGAAGTCGTTTAATAAAAGTCCTTGTTTGGAGAGCTTTGCCTTGCTAATTCGTGAAATGTCTAAATTTAAAAATATCTTCTTTGACTTTCCTTTGAGACCAGGGAGAGGAAGAACACCTTAAGTTTGCCCTCAATATGTCATAAAAAGCCACACACATCCTCAGGGTCAAAGGAGTGAAACTCTATTGAGCAATCAAACAAAAAGCAAGATCAATCTGGAGATTCCTCTTAAAGGCAGAGTTCCTGGCAAAATGGAATGAGAAATCAATAGTGGCGCTCTGCACAATGTTTCTGCAAATGGTTTCCAGATTTCTATTCCTACATTATTTTAGAGTTGCAACAACAAAGACACAATTGCAAACTCGCTGATACCAGCTTATCTGAGGCAAATCCCTGCTCTCTTTTTATATAAAGAAAGGTAAAATACATTTTTAAAATGGGGGGGTAGCGCATTTGGTTCAGGCACAAATCCTAGAGGTGAATCAAATATTGTAGTACCAAAATGTTTTACAACCCATTCAGAAACAACAGTACAATGAACCTGTCACCCACAAATGATGCAGCGTCTCCCTTTGTCCAATAGGTCTGATTTTGTAAATGCTGGATCTCCATGACAAGACCCATCATTCACCCAAGTTGGTGAGCTAGACATTTCATCCTGTACGAGTCTGAACAGCAGCCACCTGCTCTCTGTAAATCTCCCTATTATAGCTCATTACCCAGCGGAGACGCCGGTGGTAAGTTAGCAATGATTGGCTGATTGCAGAATCAATAGTGTAATCACCATGGTGGCTGGCTCGCACAAGTGGCTTTTTGACTGTGTCCCAATTACTACTTACTGCACTAACATAAGGCACTGGTCAAAAGCAGTGCAGTATAGGGAATAGGGTGCTATTTGGAACACACATCTTTCTCGGTTGAAAGCTCCATAGGGACCAGGAGAGGGAGCCACGGTGAAACAAAATTGTTTACTGAAGGCTTATTGAACAGTTGCCTGGTGACGGCCCCGGCAAACTCCCAATCAGATGTAGTCGTTCTTGCTGGTTAGCCTTGGATCAACTGTGGCCGTGCTGGGCCTAGGGAAGTCTGTCTCCATTGACAAAACGAAAGCCTTGTTCATAGTATAGGAGAGATGAAGACTGAAAGAAGAGAACTGAGGTACTTACACTGGAAATGAGCTGTTCACCATCAAATGAGGTCAGGACCTTCAACTTAACAGTGGGTAAGCAAAGACTCAAAAACTGTTGGCTATAGCCATACTCAACATGAACACTCAACTCCATATGGATTTGGACAGAGGAGCTATTTTGGATTTAAGATTCATGAGGCAACACTACAGAATTACACCTATTGTTTGAAGATTTTTCTAACTTAAAAAATGTAAGCAATTAATGCATCTAGACACCCCAATTCAGACAGTCATAAATATTTGGATAACCACTGTCATACATGTTGTACTCAATAGCAATTACTGGTAGCTGTGGTAATATAAGCAAACTTTTACATAACCTCAAAACATAACGTGCATGAATGACGAAAATTATAAAATGCATTCAGCCTGGAAGAGCCTAACTATGGATGATACCCAGGATCTGATGACATCCATTAGTCGTAGACCTCAGGCAGTCATCAAATGCAAAGGATTTGCAACCAAGTACTAAATACATAGACTTCAGAAATTGAGGGATTATTTCTAAGAAAGCACTGTAACTAAATCAGGATGAGCAGCTAATATCTATGGATATCAAGTTACTTCTCTGGAGTACAAAACTAGCAGAAACATAAGACCTATCTTTTTAGGGTGAAATAATAGTATTGCTGCCTTGCACGCAATCACTGAGGAGAGCAGTGTTTGATGCCAACTGGGAAGGCCTTCCCTAAATCAGGCTACAAGAGAATGCATAGCTTTTCTAGATTACATTGCTTAAACCAGTTAAACAATGTATAGTAATTCATTCCTTTATGTTGAGCTGTTTCCTGCCAATGTGCCTTTCCGTTCACCCACTGCCCGCTCGCGGGAAAAATAAAATTAAAAACAATGCTACAGTCTATCAAATGTTTGGACAAGCCAATAGGACAATGTATCAATCCAGACATTGCCCAGCCCTGCAAGACCGCATCCAAACCATAAATCCCCACATTCCAGTTCAACCTCTGCCGTATCCATTCGTTGGAGACTCAAGCTTGAGGTTCATTTTTGGTTTTGTCCAGCAGAAATAAACAACAATGTAGATGGAACATGATCCCCAACAGGATTAGGTGGCTAATTTCACATTAACTGAAATTGAGGAAATTATGATTTGGATGTTTGCCCCATTTTCTTTTTAAGACAGCCACCAAGTGAAAACAACTCCTACAGATGCAAGCCTGGCAAGAGAAATTAATATATGAGTGATATGTGGAGAGCGTTCCGATACAAACGGTTGCCACTGTAAATCAGCATAAATTGAAAATCATTGGTAAAGGAAGAGGTGAATTTCAACCCATTACAGAGCTTGGCGCATCTAAAAGGTGTAATAATAATAATAATAATAATAATAATAAGAAGAAGAATATTTAGACTCCCTTCTCTCAGCAATGGTAGGGGAAATACTGGTAGCCTATTAGCTAACAGCTAGTTATTCACCACAGGTCTAAGTTGCTGTTCTAGCGAAGACCCAGGACATACTGTCTCACAGTCAAAGCCTTGACCAGTCAAACTGACCTAAAATCTGTGGGGAAGTGAAACTTCAGAGAAACCTCCTCAACTACAGTAGTGTATGTAGGCTATATGGCCTATCAGACACAAGGAGCAGATGATGGACGGTGTGACTGTGGGTATAGGTGGGTGTGTGCCAGCGCACAGTAAGCCTCCAACTGGGCATCTAGCCAGAGCTGACAGTCAATACTACACTGCATATTTGTTGCTTCAATGAGCAACCTGTTACACACAACAGCACATAGACCAGCTAGATGTGACATCGGCCAATGGAGTAGTAGGGCACTGGGCCCATTTCAATAGCCTAACGGGGCTTCCACACCAGCAATAATCCAAATCTGAGGGTTGCAGTCTGGGAGGCGTCTTCTGAGTTTCCTTCAACGTGGGTCGTGTTGACTGGGAGGTAAATCGAGAGACAAGGAGAGGAAGCTTGTTGATACTACTTAGATGCAACCACTGTAGCAGCTGTTGGGCACTTAAAGGAATGACGCTGGTCAAGAGCAGGTATGTTTGCATGTATTGCAGGGCATACATGTTGCATAGGGACTTCAGCGGGATCTCTTTCAGGTCCCGTGGGATCGTCAAGATGGAATGATGGACTTAACTTAGAAATAAAACCTTTGACAGAGAAGAGACAGCTTGCGGTGGAGAATTCCATCCCAGGATATTTTGGTATACAGTGTGTGTGTGTGTGTGGAACACATTATTATCAGCCATACTGGAATTATCAACACCTGATAGTATTATTATAAGCTATTTCTGGGGTTAGGGTACAATTCTTTACCCATAGAGAAGCAACATATGGGTAAATGCCTGTTTTCCACAAACAATTCTGTTTTTTGTTATGGTTCTCAAACAGGCCTCCCACAGAGGTAGTGCAGGCTAAAGTTCCACGTAGGCGACACGCAGAACTTTTTTTAAGTAATAAGCTGGGATGTAAAATTTAAACATTACTACAACCTGTGGGTTAGTTTGATAACCATCTGGATGTCAAAGTGATACAATCTACTCAGTGGGGAGAGTTTTCTTTACTGTCTGCAGTACAGTGAGTAAAAGTAACTAACATAAGTGTAGCCAACATTAGGGTGACTGCTAGAGCCATGTCCACTATTTTTCAGTGGAAATGTACCATTACGAAATTAACGCAAACATTTTATGGGAGGTAATTACTTTCACTATTCTGAACAGGTAACACAGTACAGAGGTTAAGATTAGGGTTAAGGTTAGAAAACAACATCACTTCGCCATGGATTTGAACTTTGGTGTGAAGGTCAGGGGTGTTTCCACTCATCCACCATCCTTGACCACAAAATCATTCCAAACAGCCCCACTATTTAACTCTAAACGTGCTTAACACTGCCCCTAGTGGTCATTATGAACCCAAACATAACATATCTTAAGAATTCGGCAGGGAATGCTTAACATACTATCTAGTATTCAGACTAGCAGCAGTGTGGCTCCAAAAACAGACCCATCCAGGAATCTACTGAAGCCAAATAGAGAACAAAATACATTTTTTAACAAACAAGGCATCTTTGGAATTAGTTTAGAGGGAGTAATACAACGGAATATTAGTCAACACAGATACTGGCATCCACAGAACTAAAAAATAAAAAATATGTATACTTCTGGCATTTTCCACGTTGGACATTACGTTTTTTAATGGGTTACTGGTCAATTTAACATAAAAACTCCAAAACAAAACACCCTGAAAGAAATTTGCAGTCAAATCTTAACCTACTGAATAAAATATACTTGAGGTTCGGCCTACAAAACAAATGCAGTCCTGACAATTTCTGGGAGAGATTTTCTCTATTCACCTTGCCATTATATTCAAATACAAAATGTTGTCATATGATAGTGGTGAAAATAAGTATGCACTTGCCTAATTGGTATAGTAGTCCTATACAACACAAGCTGAGGAACGCACAAATGCGCCTAGGGGCCACCTGTCACCCACCCTGACAGCAGACGAACCCGTGCAAGCTCTACGCATCAAGACCGTCACCTTATATACACCACCTCGCTTGCCAGTAGGCAGCTGTAACTCGTCACAACCCTCGGACGCTCCGAATAACAAACCTTCATGATTATCATTAATATTAATGAATGGAGACACTAGCTTTGTGCCGTTGCAATTGACGTTGCTATGACATGAACTGAATGGGATTCGGGACTAGCAAAGCAACTGGGAGATGGAGCCGTCACCACACATCACACAAATGCATCATTGTGACAATTGGCTGGACCAACAATTGCAGAAGCTATGGTATTTCGGCGGCAAAGGCTATCCTGAAAATGATTTAACCTATTAATATTGCACAGTGCCTGAGTTGACATCCATTATCCCACTGTATATGGCAGTGACAATCTAATAAAACATGAATTTACTCTAAAAACGCCTTGGCTTATTAAACATTAGATGGCGGTGTATTCATTAGGAAACGAGAGATGCACACTTACCGGCCATGCATACTGAAAGGGGATGAGAATATTGCCAGCATCGTTTCGATTGTTTTGATTATTCTTCATATTCTTAAAATAAAAAATATTTCCACCAAGGACGTCAGTAGATCCAACTCCATACGTGCAAGGGCCAGTGGTTGTGACCTCGGTTTGGTACTCTTTTAGGCAAATTTTAAAGTAAGTATCACACTCGTCCCGACTGCAGCGCAGGTCTTGCGAGTTCCTCGTTCCGTCGCAGCATTCCCCGTCCGACAACTCGCCGTTTACATTCTGAACGGTAATCAGCTGCAGCTCAAAATAGCCAGTGCACTTGGACACCTAAAAATAACATTAAAACAGAGAAGAAAAATAACCATCAAACTAAACAAAGAATGTCTAGTAACTACATTTGTACACAAACAGTGGCGTACGCGAACACTGGACATGTAATAGGCTTGTTTACCAAGTAATTAATAGGTGGGGGATAATTGGGTCAAAATGTATTGCCTTTGGCACAAAAGGTTCGGTCATCCTGCAATATTTTCAAGACCATTTAAAGGCTACTGTACATGTAGTAGACTACATAGCCTAGGGATACTAGAATTGTTAAAAAAAAACAATTAGCCTAATATCAATTAAACTTAAAACCATACAGGCGGTTTAAAATAAAGACAAATAGCCTATGCCAGGTGCATGACAGCAAAATGGAGAGTAACAATTTCTCACACTTCATGATCACATGGTTCAAATGACCGCTGCGTAATTTAATTATCGATGAATACGGAATACGCTATCGGTTGGCAAATGAATCGGCCCACGCCCACTAACTTTTGACAACGATTGCTTGAATATTTATCACATTTATTTTTTGTGTAATATCAGGCAACAGCCCTCTTACCTCCGTCCATATCATTAACAGCAGGCACAGTCTTGAGAGGCAATTCGTAATCCCTGTACAATTCCACATGCCTCCGATTAATTGGTAGCCTATGTCATAGGGAAAAAGCGATCCAAACGGAAAAAAGCCGTTGACCGGCAAAACAGTTCTCTGCTCCTGACATGCAAAAATTACAGCATGCTTTTCCTCCGTATAATTACACAATTCACCGAAACATTAGCCTACATGCGTGTTTAGCAGGCAACCGAAAGCGCAGTGATGGACCAGCCACAGGAACCTCCGTCAAATCACTCCACAGCAACTGAAATGTTTCCCAGCTACATCACGCCCGAGGATGTTTTTTTTGATTGGCAGCTCGACAAACCACTCACAAATCCGCGTGTTTGCGTTTGGCAAAACCAACCAAAGGAACCGGGGGCGGAGTATTCCCCAAAAAATTGAATTAGGCTTCACCGCTTGTAGCATTAGAACTGAGAAGCCGAGGCAGAAAAAGACAATGTGTGCATCTGTTGTGTCTACCCGGTAATAGGATGTTTAAGATAAAATGAAAGAAGCACATAAACATCTTACATTTCAGTTCATTCGATAATTTACAAAGCAAATTAGGCTACAGGAACAGTGTGGGTTAAAAGTCTTGCTCAAGGGCAATTTTTTTCCATCTTGTCGGCTCCGGGATTGGAACCAGCGAGCGACCTACAGGTTACTGATCCAACCCTCTAACGTAACTATTAGGTTATGTTGGCGTCACTAGTCTGGAATTGGCTGTAGGTTTGTAGCCTTGCCATTGTATTTTCAGGGTAGCCTATGCCTATTGTCTTATTTCCGCTGCTCACAGCCAGTTCACAACAGGCTATCTGCAATGCATTTACACTCGGCTAATTGCAGTACATTTCAGTCGCCTTTACAATTTTAAATTAATGTGTTAATATAAATATTCGGCAAATAGTCTGTCTGATTTCACTTTACTCGGGCATGCATGGGCTTTTCCCATTAGCCTAATAACGAGTTTATCCATTTATCACAGCACCCAGACAGCCTGGGTTTTGCTGAATTAATAGTTGAGAGCGCCCTCTTCCGCATTAGGCTACCACTGTGCCATACGCTTCATGCCTGCAATAGAGTACAGTGACTAACTACTGACATTTTGCTGTGAATAATTTTGAATACAATTCTACCTCACTCACACCTTAATGGGTTTCTAATAGATTTTAAGTGTTCAAATGTCCAGTCTCAGTCTAACTAAAATCTGCTATAAAAAATATCTCTAAGGCACTCTTGTAGCACAATATTTTAAGCATTGACTGTAAAGTGCTGCTATTTGAAAAGTGACTGGAATGTAGATTATCCGGCATTGCTTGGGAAGTGGGGGGCATCAGCAGGGACTTACAGGGATGTAATCGCACTCTAGTGACTCCCTCAGGTGGCTTGGGCACAGGCAAAGCTAAACAAGGTCATCAGGTGAGTGAGCGTGTCTTCACACGCATTAACCCACATTACATCCTTAAAGGAAGAGTAGCATAATGAAAGAAGAATGGCTTGGCACGGACACATGTAAAGGACATTTGAGAGTTTGTGTGTAATGTGTGTATATTTGTTTGCATCACTTTTCCCTTAGTAATAATGACCAACCCTCTGGTTTAGCTATTTCATAGAATATTGTTCTGAGGCTTTCCCAGTCAGGTTAGGCTGTACAATATGCATTAATGTAAAAAAGAAACAACTTTTCATCAAAACTCCTAGCCCCCTGACCTTTAGGTAGTTGCCCTGCAAGGTTACATTGTGACTTCATATAGCAGCGCACCATGGGAGATATAGAGTGTATTCTGTAAACAGGTGAAAAGTTGGAATTACGGAATGTGTTGGTATACAATTAGGTCTGGAAATATTTGGACACTGACACAGGTTTTGTTATTTTGACTGTTTACCAAAATATATTCAAGTTACAGTTAAATAATGAATATGGGCTTGAAGTGCCATCTTTCAGCTTTAATTTGAGGGTATTCAAAAAAGAACGCACTATTGAGCTCTGCAACACAAAAAGGCCTGGATGTCCACAGAAGACAACAGCGGTGGATGATCGTAGGATCCTTTCCATGATAAAGAAAAATCCCCCTTCACAACACCTAGCCAAGTGAAGAACACTCTCCAGGAGGTGGGCATATCATTATCAATCCCATCGAGCATGCATTTCACTCGCTGAAGACAAAACTTAAGGCAGAAAGACCCACGAACAAACAACAACTGAAGACAGTAAAGGCCTGGCAAAGCATCAGAAAGGAGGAAACTCAGCGTTTGGTTGTGTCCATGCGTTCCAGACTTCAAGCAGTCATTGCCTGCAAAGGATACTCGACAACATTTTATTTATGATTGTGTTAATTTGTTCAATTACATTTGAGCCCCTGAAATAAGGGGACTGTGTATGAAAATGGTTGCAATTCCTAATTATTTCATATGATACTTTTGTTCAACCCCTTGAATTAAAGCTGAAAGTCTGCACTTCAATTGCATTTTGGTTGTTTCATTTCATATCCATTGTGGTGGCGTACAGAGCCAATAGTATGAAAATTGTGTCAGTGTCCAAATATTTCCGGACCTACAGTAACTGTTTAATTGCATTTGGTGACTGCAAATTTTCTGAGATAGCTAAACTGGAAGGATACTAATTATTTTTAACAGAATTGGCATATCGCCTTTAGAGACAGGGTTCCAATCCAATGCCTACAGATCTTCCAGAGCAAAAAGACTATGCATGTATATGAAGCAGATTGACAGAGGCTGTGTCTGTTTAATTTGTGTTTGTGTCCTTGTCTGTGTGTGACAGCATAGGCTTCCCCCCACAGACATACCGTAAGCCTGTCTTCTCACCAATCCAGTGCCATCTTGTCATAAAATAGATGCATATAATTGCCTAGCAGTAGCAGAGGCTCACTGCTCGAAGTGTGTAGATGAGGAAGTTGTGGGGCCAGGGGCGGTGAAGTGAATATTCCCCTCATTCATTTTTCATAGGTTCTTCATTTGGTATATGAGTGAAAGGCCCCTGCCTAAATGTATGGCCTCTTGCTTCGATTCTCTTTTATCTTTAATCATTAGGAAATGGTGGATGGCAGGTGATTGTGAAATTGTTTTGTAGTTGGGGGCCTGCGGCTAAATTATTTGGTTCTGACAGACAGAAATAATTAATATTCTTTAATGTTTTAACTGAATGGCAACATCTTGCAGGATTCTCTTTACAACCAGACAAGTGTGTTTTCAAAGAAATCTGACTTGGCTTTTCTGACTTATTCCTCGGTTGATTAAAGGAGCATTATATGATACAGTATCCCCAGTAATTGTGGAATGATAGTGTTTTACAACATTCACTCACCAGCAATGATTTTGGGAGCATACAAATCATTATCCTAAAATGAATCATTTCTATTTGGCACATAGGCTGCTGTTGTCAAATGCAAAAGTTGTGCCCTCACTCTCTTCCATTGGTATCAGGTGTGTACAATCCAGGTTTTATTATGTTAGGAGCAGAAGAGCTCAAAAATACGATTTCCACTTAGGCTTAAAAGTAATTGTTAGATTATTGATTTATTGATGTTAAGATTAGGTTTGGTTTAAGGGATATAGAAAATAGGGAATAATTTTACTGGTTCTCACAAGGACAGAAAAACAATGAAAAACTAGAACTGTATCTGAAACATAAATCCTAACTAACAGTTCAGAAACTAACTGAAGCCAATGTGAGATTGCAATTTTACTTTTACAATAGAAGAATCGGAAACACTTTATTTTGAGAGTCCCAAAAGTGTGCCCTGTAGATGCTCTACAGATTGTCTACTGACTATCTATAATATTTTAACTATCTACTAACCCTAACCTTTATTCTATCCCTAACCTTAACCCTTACCCTAAACCTTATTCTAAACCTAGCCTAAGCAAGCAGTTGTTTATCAACCGATAGTTTATTTAAAGTTTGTTGATAGTATTACTATATATAGAACATCTACAGATGAAAATTGGGACTCTCAAAATAAAGTGTAACCCATGAATCAATTCCACTCGGCTCGGTAAAGTTATTGACACTTTTTTTTTTGCTCCAACAGTCCAGTGAGACATGTGTTGCAGCAAAGGAGAAGGCTGCATCATTGCTTTTGCTGGGATCTGTGGGTCAGCTGCTGGAGCAGTTGAAGAGCACTCTACAAGGATGCCTGGGAGCTTGGTTAGTATATGGAAATCACAATTTAAAAGACTGAGTGATAAATTCACATAGTAATTTAATTTAGGCATGCAACAGACTAGGCAGAGCATTGATTCATCAATGCACTTGAGACTGGAATGGACAAAGACCAGAAAACATATTGTTACATTTATGTGAATAGCTATCCATACAACGTAATTTATCACTTTTCATTGTGGACACTGCAGTTGCAATAGTCAGTGGTTTTGAGGAGACTTAGAGGTGTATAGTGCAATGTAACAGAGAGTCTCAATTGAGCTAGAATTTCTTCCATTGAGTTAAATGTTATAGTCCAAGACTAGGCTTAATCTGTCTGCAAAACCGGCATATTATGTAATACAGTGGTAAACACCAAACTGTGTCCTTAATAGTGGATGTGAGGCCTTAGATTTAAAGATCTGATTTGCATGGAGCTTGCTGACCTTTTCGCCTACCTCATACTGTGTGTATCAATATATGAGCAAGAGTAAATGTCTGCAAGAGAGCTTGTAAAAGCTCTTCTGATTAAAGCATTTACAGTCAAGAAGAAGGATCTTCTTGACTGTAAATGCAGGAGAATGATAAGCATGAGAAAAAAATAGTGTATTTCTCTAGGGTGTAGGAAACGCTAAGCCTCAAGCTTATTAAAGAACACGGAAGTAGGGTGCATTTCGATGGGTCTCTTGTATATTGTGAGGACCTATCAAGAACTGGGGACACTTTTAAGTTAAAATTGAATCATTATGTGCTCAATTCATTGTTTTGGCTACATGGAGCACCCGTGTTGAACTCAGCTCTCTCTCTCTCTCATCTAAGGTATTCAAAATTTGTTTCAAAAGGCCACCTAGCAGAGGGCAGTTATGTTCTGTTCTGCAAATGATAGCACTCTTTGAACCTAAAGCCCCAGGACTGAGATCAGCGTGGGCTGTCCCCATGTAACCAGAAAGAGCCATTTGCTTGTGCAGGATATCCTATCCCGAGAAAACCTAAAAGCAGCTTTGTTTAAATTAGTTAAGAACCCTCACATCCTCTTTCAGGTTCAAAAAGGGTTCATGAAAGCAAGGAGAGGAACAAAGCTGAGAAAATGGGTGTGCTTGAAATCCATTATATTGCAGTTAGACAGTTGAAACAAAATCTACAAATTACCTTACATAAAGGATTTACCAAAACCAATAACCACTGTAAAGGCAGTGTTGCTGCTTCTGGCTGCAGGCCCTATATTTTATTACCATACCCGTATGGCCAAGGAACCCATGGAAAAACATAATGTTTTTCATGCACCCCTCTGCTTTCTCTAACTCCATCCATTCAGGTGACCCAAACATGTTGGCCCTTTATCTCACAACCAAACAACGTGGTTTCCCAACATACAGTATTTATAGGACATTTATTTTTGCAGTTATGTTGCTTTTATGACAAAGCCATGTCGACATAACATTTAATAATCAATGAACAGTATTCATTCTTGCATTATCCATTCTAAATGTGTCTTCTCTAATGTTGCCGGCAGTGTGATTTTTTTTTTCTCTGCACATTTTCTGGTTGGAGCGCTGAGCCTGAGGGCCATGAATGAATCCTGCTGTTGAAGTCAATGGTGCAAACTATTACATTGAACAAGTCAAAAAACAATTTACGACAACATAATTTACGAGTCAAAATAAAAAATGGATCAAAGAAAATTAATCATTTGTGAACTGCACATCACTATTCAACAGTTATAAATGTTGTAACGAGGTCCTCAAATCCATCTCGTTTCCTTTCTTTTAACATGCCCACAATGTTGTTACACAACATTTTGCCCAGAGCTGATTTAGCATAAGAAACAAAGAGCTAGTCACACAACCTTGACCATGAGGAAAAGTCTTACAAGAATTTCCCTTGTAAGAGTATGTTACAGCTAAGAAACCATCTTTATGGAAAGGCAATGAGTAGAAAAGATTGCAATAATTGTTTATTACTATAACATACCCTTAGGTTTGTTCCATGAATTTTAGATGCTGAATAGAGCAAGGTAACCCTAACAGTGGAGAACGACCTGCCCTGCTCTAGGAGCTCCTTAAGGTATGTTAGGATGTATACCATGGAGCTCTGAAACTCTCTGAACGAAAAGCCATTTGTAAGTGCACAATGCCCTTACTGGCTGAACAGTCAATATGATATTCAAAGTCAGTCATCTTTTTTAAGAATTAAGTTTCCATAATAAGTAACAGGTAGCAGTTGAGCATTCCATGCTAAGATAGTAAGGAAGTCTCATTTTTAAATACAATGGAACTTTGAACACTGCTCCAGTCCTTGTCTGGATCTGATATTCTCTGCAGTTCAAGACCAAAACAGTATTAATAGAGGCTAGGCTAGGCCGTCCAGCAAAATCATCCTTAAAAATGATTAGTAAAATTATTATTATTAGCTGAGCTTGGCTCATTATGTTGAACCAAGAAAGTCCCAGAACTACAGACATTGTGTCTCGCAATGTCTAAGCTCAGAGTATTTAAAAAGAAATGCTGCTCTGAAAAGGAGATGTCTGTGTTCTGGAGTACAGGCCAGGTAGACACGACCATTTCTAAACTGTGTGCTGACATACAACTGATGCTGAAATCTGTTTGGGGCACTTTTCTGGATATTAAAACGATATGGAGTGGTAGAAGGCAGTGTAACAATGCATACACGGAGGTAGGACACATGCGCAGGGGAGAATGGAGGACGTTTAATATAAAGAACTAAAACAGAACAAAACTGAAACAAACACATGAAAACAGAACAACGTTACATTGGTGTGGAAACCAAAAACAGACCAAGACTAGGAAAGGAGGAACTTAAATAGTGATGGTGATCAGGAACACAGATGAAGGCCATGCCAGGACGTGACAAATTCTATATTTTAATATAATGCAAAGACATGGGTCAAACAAATGGTTGTTCCTCTTTATCAGGTTGAATCCCTATTGAAAGAAAACAGACATAATTTTACCTCCCAACTCATTTTCTGCAATGACTTAAGTCTGAAAACGAGCTGTTTCATCTCTTTCTAACTTAAGGTTGATTTAGTGGGAAGTTGTTCCTTGACACTGATCTGCGATCCGTTTATCATTTCCCTCACTAAAGGTTAATGTTATCATTTGAGTGAGGAGAAGCTAATTCTTCATCTGTAAGCTAGTCACATGAGGCCATACCTCCAAATCTCATCATGCCATCACATCATTTACACTTCTCTTATACTTAAGTAGAAGACTGCCACAGGAGCGAAAACCCACCATTCAGTTTACAGGTTCTGTATTATCTTTTAAAACTAGTTTGAATTTCGCTAGTATGAAGTCCGGTCGCATTAATGAGCATCGCATTAATGATGCAGTTAAGTTGTAAGTTGTTTTGCACACCTGCTACTAAAATGGAAAAGCAGACCCTTCTTCACTTCCTCTAGCTCAGCGACTGTTGGGCCCAAAAAAAGTTAATTAGCAGTTGGATGTAAATTATATAATCCTCCCCCAAACATATAATTTTGGTACCCTAAAGTGTAAATTACATTTCATCATGTTTGGACCCTGTCTGTTTAAGCTTGAACATGTAGATGAGGTAATTTCTTAGTAATGAGGTAATTTCTTAATTATATTAGTTTTGCGTGGCTATTCAGTTCATTGTTCATCTATTTAATTTTGACTTCAATAGAACAAGAAGTGACTGGTCACATGAATTACTAAATAATTGCAAAACAAATCGAAAATGATTACAGTTTCTGGTCATTGTTTTCAGGATGGTTCGATAATCAATGCTATGTAAAATATAGTTATTTTGTATACCAAAGACCACAATTAGGTTCCGTAATATAAATTAAGACAAAAATATAGTGAGCAAATTTGAGAGCTCTGTCCAAGCATGGCATTTGATTGGACAGACATGTTGTGAGGCAGGGATGTCACTAGAAAATCAAAGCCTCGTTTTGGGGGGTCTGGGCATACTCCCCAAAACATCTTTTCATCATGTATTTTTAGAGTAACAACGGGTGTGAAATCTATCAAAATAAGGTTATTTTTTGTCAAGGTTGGCTAAAAGTATACCTGTCTCATAGTCTGTGTTAGACACTGATCTGATATGACTTAAATTCTATCAAAATAAAGAAATTAAAGTCCACTCTGGCTAAAGCCCCGCTAAAATATGCCTAGCGACGTCCCTGTTGTGAGGTTTTAAGGATTTACACTGGCGTTCCATCCCTTTAAACACAGTTTCACCAGGCCTAGCATAGCATGGTAAAAGGCTACGCTAAGCCAGCTGGTTCCTCTTGGAGTTAGCCCCAGCACAGGAAGTTTACTAGGCTTCTCCAATTTCCTTTCTACTCACTGGCCAGGCTGTGTCCCTTATTTGCATACAGGTGGACAGTGGAGTCCACTGGAATCATACTGTATGCCAGCCCTTCCGCGTCTTTTGTCCTCCCAGCCTCATAATTCCAGAGGTGGACACAAAGCCATTTCCTTCAATGAGTCTGGCTCGGTTGCACCTGGGAGTTCACCCAGAATGAGAAGGAGGTAACCTGTCTGCTATTGCCACCACCGCAAGCGCCATTGCTGGCCTCTTTTGGACAGACCCAGTGAAGGGTCCTGCGTCCAACAGCCCACGTGTCCAATTTTAAAATGAAAGCACTTAGGACACAATGAAGTCATCTTTCACAAATTTGGGGGGGGGGACTGTCACTGGGAGTAATACTGTTATAAGTTATATTTTCTTTAAAGGCATGATGCAAAATAAGCCAATGTTAGCAACGTTTTGAAATAGAAAAAATAAATTGTGCCCATTGCTGCTAAATAGAACCTTGACGAAGAGACCACCTTGCAACATTTGTGAGTTTGGGAGATTTTATTGATGCATTATTTCCAGTCGGAAGCTACTAACCTTCCCTAACAATTGTATCTGCTCAAAATACCTTTCTATCTAAATGTTTTGCGGATGAGGATCTAATGTGGATCAGGGAGTATTTGTCCTGCAGACTAAGTAGATAAACACTGGTGACAGATTGGTGTTTTCTGTGAAATAGACAAGCCCAAACATTTGATTGTGGATTATTATGGGTAACGGACTGAAGGGGAAGGATAGTGTTTCATGGCTGCCACTCAACATGAATAAGAAGTTTGCCTAAAAGTGAAAGGACTGTCAGGGGATGAAAAGTGAGCCAAAGTACCATGGAAAAGAAAGGACATTTAGATGTATCCAGTCATGCTGTTAATGTCGGAATGTTCTTTCGTAAAATAGGTTAAGTAATGGGTTACTGTTAAGCATTATTTTAATTTGAATGTAACTGGTTCCCTAACCAAACAGACCTAGCGCTAATGTTCCACCCATGATTGACAGTTCATGATGACTAAGCTAGAATGTGCCAGAAGGAGACATTGCTTTTCATGAATAATTGTTTCTGCTTCATCTAGAAGAATCATCCAGCAGCTGACATAATCAAGCACTTGAGTCCTGAAGCCCTACCCAGAGCTTAACTCCAGCTGTTAGACTCAGCCAAAACAAGTACTGAAGTGATTACTTGAGCAATAGTTGCTACAGATGTTAAGTCACCCAAAAATTCCCTAGTTTTAATAGGCGCAAACACTCTTGGCATCTCAACCTTTATAAGAAATACTCAGAGAAACATCTGCACACCTGGTTAGTGGAATATGTATTTTTCATAATATCCAGTGTTCTTTATCCTTGTCAAGTTGTTGGGGGTCATGGCTAGAAAGCAATTTAGGGAAGTTTTGCCATAGAATTTAAAAGTCAACTCTGAAATTCTGAAACTGTATTCTTCCTAAGCAACTCCAGTGTAGATTTGGCCTTGTGTTAGATATTGTCCTGCTGAAAAATCCCAGTCCTATTGTCTGGTATAAACCAGGTTTTGCCTGTGCTTAGCAGCATTCCATACCATAATGCAGTCATCACCATTCTTAAAAATAATGAAAGCAGATTGTGTCATATGTGGATATAAACTCTTGACTGCCATTATTCAGCTGTTCTGCATGGTAGTTACTTCAAACACAGCTCTACTCAGGGGCCCCTATTTTGGAATATTTGTATTCTGTATATTTGCCTTTTCTTTTCAAGCTATCATTTAGGACATTTTTTTTCCATCACACAAAGAGACCTGTTTTTGTTATAAAATAACCAATGGCCTCACGGAGACATCATAGAGCGGTTTCCTTCCTGTAATACAGTTCAGTTAAGGATGTCTATCTTTGATGTGTTTGGGGGGTTTCATACTTCCCCAGCAAAACTATTAACTTGACCATGTATGAAAAGATATTTTAATTATTATTGTTAACAGTCTATTAATTGAAAAAGCTCCTAGGTCTTTTGTAGTTGAATTTATGCTTGAAATTAAATACTTGACAGTGGGACCTAACAATACTGTATGTTTAAGGGACAAAGGAAAGTTATTTCACAAACTGAGTCCAAGTATTATGAATAGTAAAGCCACATTTTACTCCTGAACTAATTTAGGCTTACAGAACCCTATATTTTAGTATTTTTTTACTCATTTCTTATAAAAGAAATATAGAATATATGCAATTTTACATTTGCATAATATTTGGTGTAGATCACACAATTATTTTTTAAATCACAAATCAATTTCAGTCCAACATTGTAAAGCAACAAAATGTGATAAGTCTGAGGGTCTGAATGCTCATTTAATAGAATGTGGAAGACCCACAACCCTGCTTGAGAAGCAGGGAGCTGCAGCGGTCCCCCTGTATTGCATACAGCAAAATCAAAACCATCAGGGTCTCCAAACATATAACTAGAATAGTTACATGTAATTGTCAAACCAGACAATTACATGCTGCCCAAGTACACCTTCAAGAAATCTCTCCCTCTCACGCCTCACTTAATTATTGTTAGACCTGTGACGGGTGGGGTTGCCGTGAGGTTGCTCTTGGTTAGCTGATGCATTTACTTGTGGGACCTCCCCCCACCCTAATTGACCGCTCTCTGCTGGAAGTGCATGCATTTTTGTCTAATGATTAATATCACTGTTGAAAGATATTACCAACTAATTTTGCCATGACAACTACATTTCATTAAACTGGTGTTCGAATATTTAGCTTGGAAATGTGAATAACCAAGAGCATTTCATCCCCCAGCAATAATCACTCCATATACACAAGACTTTGCAATTTTGTTTTGAATTTTAAAAACAGCATGCAATTAAGTATTTTAAAACTCTACGATATGAGCATTAAATAAACAAATTGACAAAAAAAACCTCATGTGATCAGAGTAGTCTCCAGCTAGACCTTCCGTTACTTGTCTTTTCTTGTGTTGAAAAGAAACAAAAGACTAATACTATCTGTCTGCAAAAAACAATGTGTGCTAAAAGCATACAATAGTATATCTTTAAAAGTATAGGTTTACAATGTATTGGTTATTGTCCTTTTAAATAAATCTAAATATTCTGTTTCGCTAAACAATATTTGAATATCTTGGGGAGTGTCTTGGTCTTTGATTAAAAAATAATTTTGAAAATGTTAAAATACTGGAGGTACTTCCTTACTTTTGTCATCTTTCCATTCAGCCTAACTTTTTGCCAGCTTCCTTAATATGGCATACAAACTGAAAGGCTCAAGGATGGTAGACGGTTTTCTTCTGTTTGCTAATGTTGTTTATGTTACTTATGTACGGAGTTGGGGAAATATTATCCTATAGAAGGATAAGTAGAGTTAGAAGAATGAAAGGAACAGTTGAGGAAATGTTTGATCTCAGGCATCAACCTTCTTTTATTTACACTTAATGCAGTTCAATGAAACAGTTAGTGCACATGCAAAATATTATTTAAATATATATTTTTGCACCAAGTGCCATATGTTTATTTATTGTGAAATATTTTAAAATAATTACAAAATCAAGTAAAAAATATAAAACATGAAATATCACTCAAACAACACAGTCCACAATGAATATTCACTCCAAATAAAGCAGATAGAACTCTGAAAAGAAACACTGACACTTGGTCGATAACATTTCTCAGAGAATCAAAGAAACAAATTCAGTGTAAGACAAAAACAATTCACAATTGAACAAATCGTTTTGCAGTATGACTGACAGTTAAGATGCATACACAAAATAATCATAGATATTACAATTTAAACCCCCTTTCTTGAGAACAAGCAAAAACAGATATTTTTTCAACCTTGTTGCTTATGAGGGATACTTAAAATACTTGTCAAATTTGTGCAAGAAGCATTTGAAGTGTTATAAATTGAAAAATGTACACATTTTTGTCTTGCTCACAGATTTCACAAAACAATTCCATGCTCTTGGAAAGGTGCTGTTGTTAAAACCAAAAAACATTCCCACACAATTTTAGTGGCAATATCAAGACAGAGTATCCAAAGTGGTATGAATCAATTATTGATAAAAAGGGAGATGATATATATGATGCATTCTATCAGAAAGAGAACTCCACCGAAATTACCAGATCAGATATTCATGGAACTTTTGATATGTTAGTGCCTAACAGGCATGCCAGCACACACGAAATGTAGATTATTTTAGTCAAATGGGCTATTGATGGGGTGTGCGCTACGGTGATAGTCAGACTTAGCATGCCTGCTTGCGACATGGTGATGGAGGTAGAATAGTCGCATGAGAACATACTTCAGTGCTGGATTAAAACAATAAATGTAGACCCTTCACCAAAAATGATTGATGGCTTACATGTTACAGTTAAAGGTGCAATCTGTAAAATATCTTTCAATGGCTACTTTGATTATTTCATAACATCAAATCTATGGTTGTATATCTCATTATATAGATTGGTCATAAACAAACAATGCATAGCTTCAAAATATTTCTGAGAATAGACCAGTTGCTCTAATGGACTTTCAGTCCTTGCATCAGTAGCTTTCTTTATGAATTTGGGAAGAGTTACATCAAAGTCCCATCTTTCAGCTTCCGAAATAAAATTATTAGGCTAATACATTTGTCTTGTTATGGGTTGTTAGTGAAAGGGGTTGACATAACCTCATAATATAACCTAATTTCAACACCAATATACTGCTATGTAAACGTATACAGAATCAGTCCTTAAACATCTGAGTTACAGCTGAAAAAATCCAGACCATAAAAAAGTCAGAGAGTTAAGCACCAATACAAAAAACGTTCGGTGGAGTTCTCAGTTAAAATGTTGTCTCTACAGGGACAATGCAGTCAATGAATCTACCAAAATAGAACTCTCAGGATTTAAAACGTAGGCAGATATCAAATACAAGATTGTCTCATAGGGACAAAGGCAGAGGGGACAGCGTGTTCAAGTCTGAAAGCTGGAATCCTTAAGTTTTCATGTCCACTTGCAATATTAACACAAAGCAGTAAGAGAACAACAATGTTTTCTTCCCTCTGACATCACTACACGTGATACAGACCAGCAGATATGTATGCAATTTGTTTTTACAATGTGGGCTGACACTCGTCACCTCCATTTTGTGACCAAAAAACACAGCGGCTGTGGGGTGGACAGTGGCATAGTTTCCCCTACTGCAGATTCCATCTTTATGGGAGAAAATGTACTGTTAAGACAACGAAGTATTACAAAGTACAATATTTTGAATTTAACTGTCTTTATCCTTCAACCTGATTACACTTTAAAACTATTTATCATTTAAATAACACAGCAAAGGAAGGACAAAACTCAAAACAACAAAATATATATACTTAATGAGCAAGATAGTCAAGAAATGTTTTCGGTTCAGATAATTTGTGTAAAATGTGAGTATCTAAGAAACTTAAGATTAGGGGCTTTTTTTCTATCATTTAATACAACTCTAGCCATTCCAGCAAAAACCATGCAATCCGGATACTTGATTGATGAACAATTCCAAACAGAGGGAGGGAGAACTCCCATGCTCTGTGAAAAAGGGCTCAGCAGTCCAGTCCTTTAAAGATTAAGAGGAATTTGACCAAGTCTCCCCCACATTATGTATAGGAAAGACTGGGCTTTTTATGACTAAGTATTGAGTCCAAACAATGTCTTGTTGCTCTTATGGCACACATAGCAGGCAGCAGTAAACACAGTGGACTGGAGTATATTAGTTGCAAATAAAATCATTGAAAGATCATAAACCTAAACCAGATCATCTTAACTAGTTGGCGGGTTGTCAGGAGACAACTCTGGGGAAAAAGCCTGCCATTAACCACTGTAAACAAACGTAATGTATAACAATATGTTAAATCAATTTTTAAGACCTATGTGGTTATGGAATAAAAATGTCCAGAACAAGCTAATTCATGAATCAAGTTTAACCCAATCCGATTATAGTTAAACTAGAATGTTTACCTGGCCAAAGACAAAACAAGTTAACAACTATATATTAGTAACTTGATATCTCCTTATTTTACCAAACACAAACAACAACCACTACTAACCCTTGTACTTTATTTTTCAGTTAGAGACTACAGTCACTGTTGACTGTTTATTTTCAATTATTAGGTAACTGAATAGGCTCAATATTTGGTTTTGGATTCTTACATTACCACCACATCATCCATCTTCAATAACTTTTTGCAGAAAGGATGAATCCATCACTAATATGTTGCCAAAAGACGGTTCATGATATTAACAAATTAGATAAAACAAATTCTAGACATTTTCCTACATCTTGGTTATCACCACCATTCACTATGGTTAAAGTATATGGCTAAAACTGTGGTGTAGAGTGGTGTTCCCTGAATATCACTTAGGGCTTATTTACATTACGATACATTTTCCAGAGAAATATCGAAGAAGACTCAAGAGGCTAGATTATTTGGTTGTGTAAACTTGCAGATTTCGATAGCTCGAGACTCCACCTACCGAAGTAACAAGTGCCACACTTTCGATTGAGGCCCCCTGGAGGTTTCCAAGTATGAAGACAATTCTTCCAGAACTGTATCAAGTTTCACTGCAGTGCATACTGATATTGCTCAATTTTGCTTCGAATGATTCCCACAATCCTGTGTGCTATGTCTAGGACATGCTTGTGTAAATTCAAGCTTTATGGAAATGATTATTCAAACTATGACAAGTCTATATAGCGTTTTATTCTCTCTCTCGTAATGTAAATATGCCCTTAGTCATGTGGGGTGAGGCTTTTGGACCTGAGATGTTAAGTGCTTGTGTTGTCTTAAGCCCTTTCTGGCCCAAATAGGGTTGCAAAATCTAAGAACCTTAGCAAACGTCCTAGGTTTTTTTTTAGAAATCCGCGTTGAACGATCCAATAAAAGAGGGAGTCATTACGGAAGGGGTCTTCCAAACAGAAACCATCCAACTAGAATTGCGGAAAAACCTAGGAACTTTCAAACCGCCACTGACTTGGATAGGCTGCTTCTGTTGATTTTTGTGAATATGAGGGTGTTTTCAAAAGGTCTGGCCAAAACGGGCACATGGAAGAGCACGGTCTGTCCAACTCTCAGCTTCACAAGGTAAAAAGAGCAACCATTCTCCGAGCCTCACAGACGGTGCTGGTATAAACAAAACCCATTCCCCCTGTCAGGTTCAAAACAACAAGTGGATCGTAAAACACAGCTAAGGGCTCAGGGTGCTGTTCCAGGAAGCCGGGTCAAGTAGCATGCTAAACTTCCTCCAACATGTTACAAGCTAGGTTTTCAGTTTCCCAAAACAAAAGCCCCCATTTCCCCCTTCTCCATTCTACACCAGCCCATAGGGGTACATCGTCCCCTTCATTTTGAAAAGAAAATCTTGATCTCAGCCAATCATCAGTGAGATTTATAAAGATATGTAATGTTACTTAAAATATGGCTTTTTCTGGGAAGTACAATTGTGACATAAAAGCATTCACTACCATAGTGACACCCCTGGATTTAAATTTCACCTTTAGAAACTTTGAACTGGTTTCTAACTGGTTTTCTACCAGCAATCAAACTATCAAAGTATTGCTTAGTCTATCCCAATACTCGTTCAAAGGGAGAGCATATTTTGTTCTACACCAGCACTAACTCACCTGGTCATCAAGCTATTAATTAATTGATTCAGGTGTGTGTTAGTGCTTGGCTGGGACAACACCAAGACACAAGATTGGAAAACACCGTCTTTGAGGCTGGGCAGATTGTAAAGAAAGTAAGCAAAGGCGTGCCTGGACCAGCTGTGGTAATTCAACAGACTCAGCAATGGCTCGCTGTTGTATGTAATAGGTGCTGAAACTAAGCAACAACATTTTTGCATTCCTGGTACATGATCCAATGAACATTAGACAAGCAGCTCCTAACAAAAGAATTATCACGTAGCCATCTTCATGTGATAGCACCTTGGACCTATCTGTCAGGACACAATATTATACATTTACAGTTAAAAGTAACAAAAAGTGCTGCTGACCACCAGCATAATGGCAAGTTTTCGAGGAATTGTTGTTAAGACCCCCCCCCCAAAAAAACTGTTACAATTGAGAAATAATGGTCACCCTGGGGACATAATAGGAGATGGGCAGAGATTGAAATTGTCCCTAACCACTGACACAAGTCTGATATTTTTCTCAATACCCAATGGTATAGATTAGGCCTCTGTATGATCTGACTCCAGATCTGTGGTTAACTGCAACTTCTACCTCAGGGTACAGGGATGGAGTCAAGGTTAGGAAGGGTTAGACATTGGTGGAGATCTTGTACTTGGGCGACATATTGTTGTGGAACCAGATGAAGCTGAAGATGACACCCATGGTCTTGGGAATACTCTCGTCATAGGCGAAGGTCATGGCCTCGTGAAGGGGCACCTTGACCACCTCAATCAGCTCACCCTCCTGCGGTTTGCCACCACCCTCACCCACGCGATTTTCGTCTGAAACCTCTGCATAGAACATGGTCTGCTTGGCTCCCGTTACACCTACGCCGGACCTGCCAAAAGAGGTGACACACACAAGGTCAAAGTTCAGGTGATGGGCGTGCAAGCCAGGTTAGTATTTCACACAGCATTGTGAAACCCGTTGATTGGAAAAACAGAAAAGCATGCACAGCTAGGCCACAGGACCTACCAACCTAAACTAAATGTTTCTCACAACAACAGTATACAAAAAAAACGAACTTGTGTCCAAGCTATTCAGGTTTCTTTTTTTACCTGGCTCTTCTAAGCAGGAAGTTATGTGGGTCAATGTATGAGGGAACACTCACTCGTTGTCACAAATATTTTGGTATTCCAGGAGTTTAAGTTTAACCAAGAAATATTCAAAAATGTAAAAACATTTTTGTTCTTACTTTTAGCCTATTCTGTATATCTGCCTACAAAAATGTAATTTTAGCATATTCTGTATATCTGCCTACAAAAATGTAATTTTAGCCTATATTCTAAATATGAAAAAATATTGGTTATTACTTTTGTACGTGGAGATGTATGTTCTTTCTATGTTCTCCATGTACAAAAAGTGCTTTCATTTCTAAACAATGTGAATCAAAATTCCCTTAAATTAAAATGGACAGTGAGTAGTTTAACCTCAGTCAGTCTCCTGAACCAAAAGATGTGTCCCTGTCCAAATATGTTAGCATCTTAAGGTAGGTGGGCAGATTTTTTAACCAGTGACAATCATTCAGCAAGCATGTAATGGGTTAGGGGTTCTTGAAATACACTACGTGTCATCTGTGTTAAATCGGCATTAGATAAATATGGAAAAACAGTTATATCTGTAATACATTTTCACAGCTTATGGCCAAGATCACACAAACAACCTATGTTGTCTAATCCTTGTTTTGCCACTATAGAGCAATCCAAAGATCCACTGAGGGTGGTTGCGCACTGAGCACTGCCACTTTTGTTATTTTTTTCAAATTTTTTTTTTTTTACTGAGAACAAATTTACAGCAATGACCTGTGAGCAATTAGGGTTAACATAAGGACAGAATCACATAATTTTCACCTTGTGGGCTCGGGGATGTGATCTAACAATGTTTTGGTTACTGGTCGGATGCTGAAACTGCTAGAATACCTGCAGCCCCTTCAAAGAATAATATCCCGATATTGAGGAATGCGGAGTGGCAATGGGGCTTGTGGTTACCTGTCACCACGGAAGTGCTCAGTGCTTCCAGCGAAGTACTTTAGTCAGGCACTCCCTTATAGGGGGCCATGTGGGTTAGCCGTGTGGGTTAAGTCGATTCCCATCTAATAAGACGGTGAAAACCCACACATAACAATGCCAACAGACACACCACCACAAGCTGCGGAGCCGGTGGGGTCAAATCAAAAGGTGTGTTTTGGAGAACGGATGGCTTCACTTTCCAGGTGGAGGGTACAGAAGCAGGGGGGGCGGAGGAGCACCTGTGTATCTCTGCAGTTTTATACCAGCGTTCTGCACTACTGACAGTCGCTTTCAAATGTTTCAACTGCAAGTGAACCTCAGCGGGTGCAGATTGTTGGCACTCCAAAGGTCCTGGTTACTATTCCTTCTCTGGTATTATCGGTCATAATTTTTGAAAATATTCAACTAAAATTGTATCATACTAGCATGTGGAGAATGAAGAACTGGTTAAAGATCAAGAAGCTGGATAAGAATGCTGCAAGCTAATGCATATTGCATTCATTTCTTTGTGTAAGTGAAAAGTGTTCAACAAATAAAAAGTAGGCCTTAAGTTATTAACTAAGTCGACAACGGGCAAGTCATCACGTGTACTGCAAAAGAGAACAGCAAAGATTCTAGAATGGAACGGTCATTCATTGTCATGGAATTGTTGACTTACAGTTGCAGATATGACTGTATTGGATTCTTATGCAGCAGGTTTGTGTGGACAGGGAATCGCATGCAAATGTTCATGCAAGTATACTGGAGAATGCTGGGCTATGGGTCAATCTGCACTGTCAACACAAATACATGAAAATATAAATACATTACAAATGTAGGACCCTACCCATCTTGTTTGATTTGATTGTTTAAAGAAAGGTTTTGCAACTACAGTTTTGTTTGGCGAAAGAATACACCCTAGATGCGCACTTGTGTGACTTTCAGTCCATCAAGTGACTTGAGCATACGATAGCCACAGCTCTTTTTATTTTTATGTATTCAAGTTTACGGCACACACCAAACCAAGCTGACCCGAACCGTGGTTTGCTGTGAATGTGTGCTGTTACTCCACTGAATGTTAATAGTCTACAATTGCCCATCCCTAATGGAAAAGTTCCAAAAGTGCCACTCCTGCCCAAGGGGCACTTCAAGCTTATGTAATGCTCTACTTAATGAGGCTTCTTGGGTCATACTGGGAAGGTTAACCTTCGCTATATCGGCCTATCTGGCTAAAGAAAAACAGCAGTGAGTGTCCTTGTAATAAAATTCCAAACACTCCATGTGTTTGTGTGTGTTGGGACATGACACACCTGAATCATGTCTCATGCATGTGTTCATATGCATGTGTGCCAGCTGTGTGTACCTACAGTGAGGGAAAAAATGATTTGATCCCCTGCTGATTTTGTACGTTTGCCCATTGACAAAGAAATGATCAGTCTATAATTTTAATGGTAGGTTTGTTTGAACAGTGAGAGACAGAAAAACAACAAAAAACTCCAGAAAAACGCATGTCAAAAATGTTATAAATTGATTTGCATTTTAATGAGTGAAATAAGTATTCAACCCCTCTGCAAAACATGACTTAGTACTTGGTGGCACAACCCTTGTTGGCAGTCACAGAGGTCAGACGTTTCTTGTAGTTGGCCACCAGGTTTGCACACATCTCAGGAGAGATTTTGTCCAACTCCTCTTTGCAGATCTTCTCCAAGTCATTAAGGTTTCGAGGCTGATGTTTGGCAACTCGTACCTTCAGCTCCCTCCACAGATTTTCTATGGGATTAAGGTCTGGAGACTGGCTAGGCCACTCCAGGACCTTAATGTGCTTCTTCTTGAGCCACTCCTTTGTTGCCTTGGCCATGTGTTTTGGGTCATTGTCATGCTGGAATACCCATCCACGACCCATTTTCAATGCCCTGACTGAGGGAAGGAGGTTCTCACCCAAGATTTGACGGTACATGGCCCCGTCCATCGTCCTTTTGATGCGGTGAAGTTGTCCTGTCCCCTTAGCAGAAAAACACCCCCAAAGCATAATGTTTCCACCTCCATGTTTGACGGTGGGGATGGTGTTCTTGGGGTCATAGGCAGCATTCCTCCTCCTCCAAACAGGGCGAGTTGAGTTGATGCCAAAGAGCTCGATTTTGGTCTCATCTGACCACAACAACTTTCATCCAGTTCTCCTCTGAATCATTCAGATGTTCATTGGCAAACTTCAGACAGGCCTGTCCATGTGCTTTCTTGAGCAGGGGGACCTTGCAGGCGCTGCAGGTTTTCAGTCCTTCACGGCGTAGTGTGTTACCAATTGTTTTCTTGGTGACTATGGTCCCAGCTGCCTTGAGATCATTGACAAGATCCTCCCGTGTAGTTCTGGGCTGATTCCTCACCGTTCTCATGATCATTGCAACTCCACGAGGTGAGATCATGCATGGAGCCCCAGACCAAGGGAGATTGACAGTTCTTTTGTGTCTCTTCCATTTGCGAATAATCGCACCAACTGTTGTCGCCTTCTCACCAAGTTGCTCGGCGATGGTCTTATAGCCCATTCCAGCCTTGTGTAGGTCTACAATCTTGTCCCTGACATCCTTGGACAGCTCTTTGGTCTTGGCCATGGTGGAGAGTTTGGAATCTGATTGATTGATTGCTTCTGTGGACAGGTGTATTTTATATAGGTAACAAGCTGAGATTAGGAGCACTCCCTTTAAGAGGGAGCCAGAAATCTTTCTGATTGAGAGGGGTTGAAATACTTATTTCACTCATTAAAATGCAAATCAATTTATAATATTTTTGACATCCGTTTTTCTGGATTTTTTTGTTGTTATTCTGTCTCTCACTGTTCAAATTAACCTACCATTAAAATTACAGACTGATCATTTCTTTGTCAGTGGGCAAATGTACAAAATCAGGGGATCAAATAATTTTTTCCCTCACTGTATACGAAGCCATGGGTCTGTGGAGCCACACAGCATCCGGCAAGACGCCACTAGAAGCAGCTCTTGGGTCAGTTCTGCGTTTCCCTTGCTAATGGGAGAGGGGAAGCTAGTCCTATATGTTTAACCACCACTAAAGCCATGCACACACCTGTACGAGGTGATTCTCCGCAGCTTGGCGACTGGCACGTCATAGCCGCATTCTTCCAGCACCTCCTGCCTGGCGATCTCCTCCAGCGACAGGTCAGCCTTGTCCACCAGGCCAGCGCACAACTCGTAGGTCATGCCTGCCGAGGCCGGGGGCTCGGGGTTCTCTCTGCCCTTGGCCAAAGCCTCCCCCTGAGGCCCATCGCTGGAGGTCTCTGGGGTGGCTGTGGCTGTAGCCCCCTCGGCCTCCTCCACCACCTGCTCAGCCGGTTCAGGGGCCTTGGGCTTGGTCCTCTCCCACTCGCACATGTACACGGCTGCAGGACAACACAGTAAGATGTAGAAGCGGGGGAAGCATAGGGATATGTGGATACCAAGAGACCGCCACAGGTGTTACAGTATGGTGACTGAAACCTGCATTGGTATTTTCATTTCTCAAAATTTTACATTAAAATTGCAAAGTTCGTAACAAATATAATCTATGTTTTTTGTATTTTAGAAAGAGATACAAAGGCTGACAATGTTCCTCTGAACAGCTTAGAAAGCATATCCGTCCAAACCGCTATAATCCTCACTGGTGGAAGAAAACACAGCACTAAGAGACAGGCTAAAATAGCGGTACAAACTGCATTTTAAAATAAACATAGCAGCATTCATCCGAGAGATATCCTTCAAACACAGGCTTAGCCTTTTTGCCAATTTTGCCATAAAGCTCCTCAAAGAAATCAAAGAGACTTGACACCCACCATCTCAAAAATGTTTTAAAACCTGTTTTGTAGTTAATAACATGATACAAATATATTGTTTTTTAATAATATATGTATTTTTTACATTCTGTAATACAAAGTAATTTTTTATTGAATTTTTAATCATTGCAATGGTGTTTTGATTGAATTTCTTCAGCTTGGGTTTTAAAGAGAAGGGTTAGTACAAAAGAGAAAATAATATCCAATCAGAAATATTCTTTACTGGTATCTAGACAGCTTAGCCAGCTAGTATTGACTAGGATTAGGCCTTCAGGATCTGAAATCAGAATTTGACTTGCAATGGGGTGGGACTGTTTTGGTGGAGCAAATTATGCTTTAGGACATCTAGAAGGCTGATTGATTGAGAGCGAACAGCTAAAGTTTCCCTTGTTTGCACACACTTCTTGATCTGACTGGCCTCGCTGTAGCACATTATGTTGGCCTATTTGTTAACATATAGTCAAATCAAATGAGTCAAACGATCATCTGGTCAGCAACTGTGTTGAACTTGATAAAAGATGTCTGCTGTTGGAAGTAATACACTAGTTTTATTTATTTTATTTCAATGTGGAAATGTGTTTTGTTTTTGCGGTATATTTGTTATTGCGGTATATGTCTTTTATATCGGCCTGGTAGATCTGTTTTATAAAATATGCCTAGCCTACATTGGGGTGTTTATTGTCACTGTCTCTTTGGGACTCCAGCTGTCATGTGTCCATGTCTGCTGTGGTTATGTTAGCACAGATTTACCATACATGTATCTAAGACACGCTGTGTGGGTGTTGCTGCTGTGACATTATTCTTAGCCCAAAGCACAGGCCAGATTATGTAAGGGAAGTAAAACGGTCTGTGTTCACACAACACTCACTGAGTGCTCCTCTCTTTTCTTTTGCTTTCATAAGAAAGTACAATAATCACCACCAATAGAGTGTACCTATTAAGACCACATTCTCACATTTTCCAATGCACTTGGTCTTACTTTACTGTTGAATTAAACTTAATGGCTTAAAGGGTACACATGCATAAAAATCACCTCTCCAGTGCAAGGTGCAATTGAAAATGAACAACTAATTTTCATCGGAATCAATATGAACTTTTTAATTTCCATATATTTATCGGCAATACATTATTTTAAAGTAGCATAGACGAACAATTAGTTGTTTTTTATTATTGAAAAAGATGTGAAATGAACAGTTCATTTGGCTCCTTAATTTCCTTACTTGTTTGCCCAAACAATTATTTGTCAATAAGGTACAAAATTATTGACTAAAGAGAGCATATCTGCATAGTGGGGAGAGAGCATTTTTGTGTTCCAAGCATATTTTTCCAGTAGGAAATTAAAATAAAATTATCCGGCAATCTAATAATTAGTACAGGTAAGATGTAACATTCTCACACTGAATTCTAGCCTACAGGGCAATTCCATCATTATAGGCGTGACATTGTCACACAAAATCAGAAAATTGTCTCAAAGCAATGACTGATCACGGGTAAATATTAGAATGTGCATTCTCTCATAAGTCATATTGATCCAGCTGTGCTTACTGGGATATCCAAACACTTGGATATTATTTTGTGCCCTTTTCCTTATCTATGCATTAGTATTACTTTATCTTTAATGTCTGTACAATACTCTCTGGTCTTCATTTTCCTTCACAATGACAATGATCCTTCAACAGGGGTCTTTATCATGAAAATCTGACTGCAACTTTGGTTCACAGATGTAGGCCATTGGTAAGGTGACTTTGTTAGGGCAGTGGATTCACAGTCTGTAGATACAGTTATGTTGGAGAATACATGATTTGATTGGTCAAGTAGAAAGGAAGTAAAGAGTACAACCTGGGCGGAACTGCTTGACCAAGACGAAGCAGTGCGAGGTGGTGTTGAAGATCAGCACAGAAACACTGAAAAGACGGAGCAGTGACAAAAAGATGAGATTATTTTCCTTTTAATTAAATCAATTTTTAAGGAGACAACCAAATTGAGAATCACAGAAGACATTGTCAAATATCAAAACTATGAAATAACACATATGGAATAACAAAGTAACCAAAAGTGTTAAACAGGTCAAAATACATTTCATACTGTAGATTCTTCAATGTAGCCACCCTTTGCCTTGACAGCTTTGTCCTATTAACTCTAGAATCTGATTTTTTAGGACATAACATTAAAAGGCTTGAAACAGAATTTAAGCATTGAAAATAAAAATATTAATACCTACATTTTTTTCCCAAAATATTGTTTGTCTTTGCAATTTGAATTTGTATTATGAACTTAAAAAGATTGTATACATTATTTTGGCGTAGTGGTAATCAGAAATGAAAGGACAAATACATTTTATCCTAGATGATTTTTCATAATTAATGAATAGGTAAGTGGGAAAATCCTATTTTAAATACAGAAAACACCAACATTTAAAAAATACTTTCTATAAGCACTGTATCTTCAATGCTTTGCTATGAGAATAATATGCTGTGGGCACTGATGAATACACTCCTGTTCAATAATATTGGATGAAAGACTTTCGAAGGTTTGGAAGGACCACTTGAAAACACGTTAAGATTAATTCCATGTAAATTCAATCAAATTGGGAGAAAAGCTGCATGCTTTTGCTGATTTCCGATTTTTGAGAATGTGTAGGGGGGAAAAATTTAAAATGGTATTGACCTCAAACATGTTCCAGTCCAGTAACAGCAAGAGGAGGGGGCAGTCTACTGTATAACTAGGTCAGATCTGAGCTAAAGCAGGGCAAACCAGCCCCCGGCATTTACCCCTTGGCAGGCCCAGGCGTGTCAACTGTTTAGTGCCGCTTCCCTGTAAAAACAGGGTTAATGGTTGACATCCAGAACATCTAAACATGCGCTCTGGATAGTTCACACATTTTTTTAATTTTGTGGCCTACTATGCAGGGTTTCCAACTAGGAATGGTATAGAGCCTAGTATCATACATATTGGCGGATGGAAGCGATACTTCAATCGGAAGCAGCATGGTTGCTTAAAACTGCAGTGTCAGGTTTCAATTCTGCATAAATCTTAAATTATTAATTTTCTCTCTAGATAAAATCTCTTCCTAAACTACCATAAACCGGTCACATTCAAGCACAAATAGACAAAAAAACAATTAAAAGAAAATCCCTTGTAATTAATTAACCCCTAAAAAAAAAAAATCGGCAAGCATGGATATAGGAATGGATGCATAATTTGAACTAAGGGCTTATTTACACTAAGATATATTTCCTAAAATGTATTTAAGAATACTCAAGATGCCATTTTATTGTGTCGTGTAAACTTGAATACTGCTAGCTTCAGCCAACACTTCCCGCAGTAGCAGGCGCTACCTTTTTGAATGAGCATCCTGGGAGGTTTTCCAATCTAAAGAGAAAAAGTCAGAGTTTGTCAGGTGCTGCTCTCATTCGAGCAACAGAAAAATATGATTCCAAAAACAAACAGCCAATGTTTTTTTATAGTCTAGGTTTTCTGCCAGTTAAATATTTTTATATTGCGCTTATTAAATCTATTTGTTAAATACAACATACGAGGGGAAAAAGAACAAATAATTTATTTCATAGTTTGTTTAGCTATATTAATTGCAGATTATTCAGAATAAGTATTGTGTGGTAATGAATTAAACTTTGCCAAAATGCTTAATTAATTATGTTTTTTTTTTTCCTGTGAGCATGATTGTTAATAGATTTCCATTTCCAACAGAACTAATGAGTAAATGATAAGTTAATGTTCTTATCAATAGCCCAATAAAACATTTCAAATGCAAATGTATTGCTCATGTTCAAACTGCGTAGCTTAATGCTTTACAAATATATTTATTTTTCAGTACAATGCCTTCGGAAAGTTTTCAGACCTCCCCATCTCCACGCTTTGTTCAGTCTACACCCAATACCCCCTCATGACGAAGCAAAAACATGTTTTTAGAAATTTGTGCCCATCTCCTGAAAGCACCCCTGAAATTACTGATGTACACACTAAGTATTCATACCCTTTATTCAGTACTTTGTAGACACACTTTTGGCAGCAATCTTAACTTTGAGTCTTCTTGAGTATACCTCTTCCAGCTTTGCACACATGAATTTGAGATATTTCCCCCATTTGTCTATTTAGATCCTCTCAAGCAACGTCAAACTGGATGGGGTGCATCCGTTAACTGCAATCTTTTGGTCTTCCCACAGATTTTCAATGGCGTTTAAGTCGGTGCCTTGGCTGGGCCACTCAAGAACATTCACAGATTTGTCCCAAATCCACTCAAGCATTCTCTTGGCTGAGTGCTTTGGGTTATTGTGCTGAAAGATCAATTTTGGTGATCGCACCCGATCAGGTTTTCTACAAGAACCTCTTCTGTTCATCCTTCCCTCAATCCTGAACAGTCTCCCAGGCCCTGCTGCTGAATCTCCATAGCATGATGCTCCCAGTATCGTGCTACACCGTAGAGTTGGTATTAGCAAAGTGATGAGCGGTACCCCGTTTTTTCCAGATGTAGAGCTTGGCATTCAGGCCTAATAGTAGACAATCTTTTTCCTCATGCTCTTAGTTCTTCAGGTTTGTCAGGACTTCTACTCTAGAGTAGCTTCTGTTTCACCACTCTACCATAAAGGTCTAATTGATCAATTGTTGCAGAGATGTTTGTCCTAGTGGCAGGTTCTCTCATATGTGCAGAGAAAATGACGCTCTCTTAGTGGCCACTGGGTTCTTGGTCACCTCTCTGACCAAGGTCCGTCTTGCCCAGTTCTAGGCAGAGTCTTGGTGATTCCAAACTTCTAACAAATTTTTTTGGGGGGGATCTGAGAATCAATCTATCGTCAAATAAATCATTGTGATATATGACTATCAATTTTCAACATTTACAATATATATAATTGTCAGAATCTGAAATGTGTGTTCCAATGGGCTACATTTCACCTTGCCTAATTATCAATAGTGACTGAGGTGAAGAAAAAAATGTCAATTACTGTAGCTCACTGGTGAGTTCATATAGGCTACTTATTGTAATTTATGAAAATGTCTGGATAGTGGGAACTGACAAGGGGCTGTGCCCATGTCCTTCAATTCCAGCCCTTAACCCTCTCTCAGATTTGCCCGGCGGTACATTCCAATGTAAATTGAAATGCTATGGAAATTACTATGCAAAATGTATTTTTCATTTAACGTTCTTTCTTGTAGAGGAAAAGGTCTCTATTACAAGTCAGTTTCTTTACCAAAACTGATTTCTTCCTACTAACCCTCTGGGTTCTCTCTCTTCACCATCCCAGGGCCAGTGGTGAAGACTAGAGCAGCACAAAGGCCTGCATCAGAGTTTGCTGTAGTGGCAGTAATGACCTGAACAGATGCTACTTGTAATAGCTTTACCTTTCACCTCCCCCGCTGTCCCACCACAACATTAAAATCCCACACAATGACTTACACCTACCGCAAAACACATGCTAGAACACCAACACTCCAATAAAAACATATTCACTACAAAAACACTGTCTCATGTAGATAAATATACACACAAAGCGCGAAATTAACACATTTGCATACAAAGACAAAAAGCTACAGAAGCCAAATAAACAAGCTCACATTCACATACACACAAACAAGCATTTTAGTTTACCATTAAAGCTAAAGCTACAAACCTTAGTAATTTAAACACTTGATTACAAATACTTTACGTACTATACTTTAATAGAATCCATGAACCAACAATTTTTATAACTAACATGACAGCCCACAAGCTGTCGTTTTCAATGGGAGTCTACTGAAGCGGAGAGGACAGCTAGCAAAATGTTTGACAATTTTGGCACCTTTTAGCATTATTCAGTCGGGAAACACCTACTCTGTCCTGTGCACATGAGCAGTGAAGGTAGTTATCTCTGCCAGGGCTCCATACTAACTTTTTTACTCACTGTCCCAAGATTATCTCAACTTTCACAAACTCAAAACGAAGCTACCGAATTACACACATTTGGTTTTAACATTTTAATAAGGTACATGTTTCTGTTATCCAATTAGAGTTAAAGGTGAATAATAACCAGTATCTAAGATTTATCTACATTCATAAATCGCTCGAAGTAATTGTTGGACTGTCTCTCTTTGCATGCAACTCTCTCACTGAGGGAGAGCAGGGCTGAGCTAAGGTTGTCAAGTAGGTCTTTACTTCTTGACAACAGACCTTTATGGACTCAGCTTACAGTAAAGGCAATCAGGGGGTGAGATAATTATTGAGTATGTGTTTGGAGCTCTGACACAAACATTTCGCTAATACTAACAATGGAAAAAGGTCAATGGCAGTAGAAGCTCACCTGTCATGAGTTTGCATGAAGTCCCATGATTTCTTTGTCCCATTCTGTGAAAAAAAAAGAAAACACCAATTTTCATTCTTTTAAATTCTGAAAGCATTCTGCATACATACATTTGAAGTGGGCAAGTTGAAGAAAAAAAAAAACAGTAAAAGACCCTAAACATGGTCAGCATCTGGTAAACAGTACTTAAATGTCAAAGAAGGAAATCCCTGGAAGTGATTGCTCAGGTTCTGGCAAAGTCATCTGGCACACATTTCAATCGTGAAAAGAAGACATGCAGGGATTGTGGCAGCTAAGGAACCATTCTTCTGCTTGCTGCCTTTCCGTAAAAATATATTGTATATATAGTGTTTGTATATAATAATCCCTAAAAATGTGTCTATCAAGATACAGTAAATACAGGCAGCAGAGAATTTCACCTTCATTGCTAACCTCGTCATGGCCATAGTCTTTTTGTTTTTTTTTAATGCTGCAGTTATGTAAACCTTTACACCACACTGGTTTAAGTAAACCTCTGGCATGTTTGATTACTTTAAACACCTGGAGACAGGGAGTGAGCAAAGCACAGCAGCACAGGAGAGGGCATGCAGAAGAACACCACCTATTGCCATATCTAAGGCATTATGCTTGTGTGAAGATAAATGGTATTATATTTCAACACACCTCAAAAAATGTCCACCTAGCATCTCAAAATTGCATTGTGAATCTAGCTCACATGTGTACCTACAACATATGAATGTATTTTCATTGTATGAAAATACAATATGATAGTGATACATTGATTTGTTGAAAGTTGGCGATTCATTGAGGCTTTTCTTCTAAACAGAAGATAGTACACACTAATTGCCAGGTGATATTCTGAATGTAATGCATACCTTTCGATGCAGTTTATCCCCCTCCACCTACAACTACCATAATACTGGACAGATAGTGTTACGTACAATTTCCAACACTGGTAAAAAGGTTCAAATCCTGAACAATTCCTGGAAGCCAGTGGAGAGCGTATGAGTGGGGTGACATGACAGAACTTGGGAAGGTTGAACACAAAATGGGCTGCGGCATTCTGGATAAGTAGCAGGTGTTTGATGGCATAAGCAAGGAGCCCAACTAACAGTTTCAATAGTCTAACATGGAGGTGATACATCTAAGTGCCTCATCACACCCAAAGTAGGCAGGCTCAGCTTGACTTTTGCAGGGAATTCCCCACATCAAATAACTTAACTGCTAACTCAAAAAACAGCAGCACTGTCTTGGACAATTTATGGTTATCCAAATTTATAATGCACAATTAGCAGAGCAATATCAATTGACAATTTACTCAAAATCTCACTTGTATGATATACCACACAGCCCTGCACTCCTGGCAAAAACACTTTGATAAAAAAAACATTCAGATGACAGGGTTTTCAAACAAGTCCAAAAAGGAGCTCTGGATGTTTTTTCTCCAGACAGTTTTTTAAGCTCTTCACAGTGCCAACACAGAGCAAAACTAACTGGCATAACTCCTTACCTGTGTTGACTCTGATAAGAAGCCAACCTGGCAGCAACCGCCTCTTAAGAATTTTCACCGGCATCCAAGGTCTCCAGACTTCTAGTCTTGATAACACAGTTGGTGCAATGCCACTACTCTTCCTAAGCAAGACTATGGTTTTATCAATAGTTTGCTATTGATCATCCACCCACACTATTGTTATATATATAGACACACAGAAAAGGTTTTGTTGGCATGAATTATAACAACATTAGGTATTTTTCTCTGAGAAATGCTTTGGTGATGTTCAGGGGTGCTAGCGAAAATCACGTCCATGGGTAAAGACAACAGGTTGTAGAAAATACATCTACAAATATTTTCATTTTATAATGACAGTCGGGTTTATAATGATGGATGGTCAGTTCAGTCTGGTTAAGTTAGTAGGCAATGATAAAAGTTCATTCTCAAGCCAGACAGATGACAAGGTACTGCCTCACTGAGCACAACAGCGAAGCTTTGCAATTTCAGAAATGTATCCCCACGTTATGGTCAAACAACTTTGGCAAGACCTAACAAGTCCCTGATTGTCAACATAATAGGCTTGATCTATTAATAATAGGTGAAGCTTGCATACAAACAATGTGTATCATTAACCATGGGCTCTAGCATAAAATGAGAACGCAGAAAGAGAGTTTGCATACTGCACAAGCAACTGAAGCATGGCAAGAGAGGGCATCTGGGTCATGTTGCTTTATGGTCCTTTCATTCATCTCAATAATAGCCTAAGTCTTTTGGCTCCAAAATGTGGCGGGATTTGCATGTTGTGCTAGCGAGAAACACATCCAAGGGTTATAGCTAAAAACCAGCAAAACAAGGGTCACTATTTCTTAGCCATGTGAGCTCAGAGAATGCTTCAACATTGTCCCTCTCTTATCTGAAAATAAAGTCCTGAAATTTCAAGAAGGAAATAGAAAGTACATTAAAGACCTAGCTTGCTTAGCATAGGCTAAACCTTTTAAATACCTAGTGGGGGTATGTGATATTCACAAGAGTAGAATTTTCTCTCAGACAGACCATATTTAAATAAAAATAAAAACATAAGCTCTCCAGAGCATAATTGGCTAACTTACCTAGTGAGAATAATTACCTCAGTATCATACAATGGACAAACATTATACAAGTCTACCAAGCACTAAAGGGAAGCTGACAGACAATAGGGCCTACTTGTGTCTTGGAAACAGACAAAAAATGTCAGGGTATGGGATGTGACCATACCTCAAAGAAATGTGTGTAAAAAAGATGTGTGTACCTCAAATAAATGTCTGTAGAAGTGTGGAAATATATCTGCTCTTGTATGAGACAAGAAAGGCAGAAAAGTTCAAAGGCACTGATTCACTACACACATGCTTGAATGTATAGCTCTGGAGGTGGAAATGTTAAGATCTGGAGGCCTGTTAGGAAATGAAACTGTACCAGCCTTAGGTGTCACAGTTAGTATGGTTAGTATGATCCATCAAAGCACACTTTTTAAACTCCTCTACCTAACACTGAGCACATTCTTGCATATGCGTGACTTTGCCAAACACAAGGTAGGGTCAGACTCAGGTTTCTTAAGCATCTTAGTCAGCACTAGCCGTCGGTATAATTGACTGTAAATATCCCACACCAAATTCAAAGGAAACAAGAAAGAATTCCAGGGGAGAACAGATGGCAAGTTCAAGCAAGGCAGGCACGCAGAATATATGAAAAGCAATGACAAGCAAAGAAAGTGAAAGCGGGGGAAATCTGCTGCGCCAGCACATGCTACCTTACACACTCACGTGAAATGAACATTACTCACACAGATTCCCGGATTGAGCGGAGGCACGCTTTGATGGACACTGCAAACCAGAGGTCTACCAACTCTATGTAATTACTGACACAATCTGCAGAAAAATATTTGCCAGTTTCCCCCAAGGCCTAAGTCAACTGCTAGCTACTGTAAAGGAGGGACCTAATGATACAGCAACCGTCACCATTAATTTTGGGGCTTGGCAAATATAGTAGGTAGGAGATCATCCTACCTTTCTCACTTAACTTCTTTATAACACACATTTGATGAAACACTTTTAATAGCCTCACATGAATACAGAAGAGCCATTGGTTAAATCAAGTAATAGAGAGCTGCCAAAGAGAATAGAACACCAGGTGCAGTACAAGCAGTACTTACACAAGGCCTTGAGGCATTACAATTTAGAGATTAATCAACCTTGTCATTATCGATAGGTAACACGACAGCAATGCAAATTCCCCACTGACACCTCCTTGAAGAACTCAATCATCTACAATAATAGGGAAATCAGGTTCTTCTGTAATCCCACCAAGGTTTTTAAAAATCCATTCCTGGCAATGGTGTTTAAGGCGGGTTCTAGACTTTCAGAAGCTGTCAAGGCACATCCAAGCTAATTGTAACACTAACCGTGCACACTTCCAATTGCGTTTTCGATAGCCACGCACCATCACAACTCCTATTGTCTCGTCAATTCTAATGCCTCTCTGAGGGTTTCCTTTGGAGAGGGGGTGACAGCAGGAGGGCCAAGAGGGGTGCGAGAGTGGCATTATCAGAAGGGCCTTGGTTCACCTGCATGAGACAGCCAGTGGAGGGTAGGCAGGGGGAGGGTATCCGGTTATCAAAACGTGACACAATTAGCTCGAGAGGCGCACTGGGATTATCAAAGCACACACAGAGTGGAGACATAGGTTAGCTCCAACACGATTAGGCCAAGTCCATTGGGTTCCCTAAACCCAAATGGCAGCTATGTGTGCGAAAACATGATATCCAACAGTCTATTCATACAATTGGGTACTTCTGAAATATGCAAGCAGCAAAGTAGTAATGGGATTATACGTGACGCTGTTTTAGAGTAACCCACTTAATTGCAGGTTCCGAATGTGCAAAATACACACCAAAATAACTTCACTTTTAGAGTCTTCTTCAAAATGTCTCAGAAATTGTAGTGTAAGGCAAACAAGGCTAATGTCAGGACACAAAAAGACAGATCCTTGTGTGAATTGGGATTGGGGGCTGAGTTTGAGTGGGCCTTAACAGTGCTTAAAGACCCCCCCCCCCCGCAGTTAATAATTCTGTGACCCTGGCAGCTGCTAAAAATGACAATTACCGTCACGCTGCCAGGTAAAACCGAGGGTCTTAGCCCCCTCCATGTGCCATTCCATTTCCCGGGATTTAAACCCAGCTACATGCCAGGCGCCCTGCGAGCGTCAGCGGGTGTGTCATGTTGGAGTGCTGTACACACCACTGATGTGTATTCATAGCGTGGGCCATGTGTCATACTGGCAGAGAGCCGTGTGGCTCCTCTAAAACTTCATTGGGGATTTAAGCAAGAGCACACTTCAGCCCTGTGCGGCACTTAACTACATAAAGCCTAGCCTAACATGAACAGGCAACTGTGACTAAGGCTGGGCGATTATTCAGTAAATATCGTTGAGTTTTTTAAATAATTCAATAATGAAAATAACGTTACCTTTGATTTCGCAATATTGCTAATTTAGCTAATTATTTATTTGGAATACAAAAGGATATTTCATTATGGATGTAATTATAAATGCTGCACACTAGTGTAATTTTATTTGTACTATTCAGATTTTTTTGCTTAGAGAATACTATTATTAAAAGTAATACAAAACAAATTTTTTTTTTCTTGATCTCTTGCACTTTATGCTTAAACAGTATATAAAAAACAAAAGTTTGTCATTTTAAAGTATATATTAAGATAATAATGACGAAATATTTCAAATAAATTGTAAATATTATACTGACTAACAATCGTGAATATATTGTGATGTGAGTTTTTGGCCATACCTCCCAGCCCTAACTGTGACAGAATTGAGGTTCGTTCAATGGAAGACGACAGCCTCAGTAACCACCTTCACTAAAAAATATGGTCCAGAACAGCTAGGAATAAAAAAATAATAATACATGACCACATATATTAAGGCTATATGGAATAACCGACACCTGCTACCAAAGTAAACATAATAGGTTCTGGCAATATAACATACACCATTCTATGTTTTTGGGACTGTTGACAACCGTATGACAACCTGAATAACACCCAACCAGAAGCAATTAGTGTAGTTGGATCCAACAAATCCTGTACGACATAAAACGTGAATGACCACCACTTGACAAAAGACAACATTGGATTTCTGAAATAGTCCACAGAGACAATTGGCTGCTTTGGGACAAAGAACTAAGGTGGCGATAAAACAAGCTATTAACAAAAAATTTGAAGTAGCTCAGACTTGTAATTAGCATCCACTTAGTGAGAGGAATATGTGGGAGAGAGGTAAGGGAGTAACAGTGAGAGTGTGAATAAGTGAGTGAATGAGGGTGTGCACAAGAAAGTGAGCACAAGTCTGCGCCTGTCTGTGCAGTACAGGGGGAAAGATGCAAATGCACTACAAAGAGATGGAAACCTGGGAAGAGACAGCAGTTATTTAGATTGAATGGGGTCCCCACGCACACGCGCCTGAAGACAGAGCAAGGATGAAAGAGATGAGAGAACAGAGGGAGTCTTCCATCGTCTTTTGTCTTCCATCTGCTGTCTTTTGCAACAATAGGCCTAGCTCCCAAAATTACCCCCTTGGTCATTCTAAGTGCCTCCCACCAGCCTCTTAAGGGCACCTGAGGATAAGGCTTCCCCAGGAGAGGGTAAATGCCCCCACTCCACAAGAGAGCTCAAAGCTCTGTAACCCACCTCTCTGCCAGCCACTGCACACGGCAGGGCCTACCTTCAAATCTTCAATTACTCACCCAACAGGGGCCCTCAATTACACAGCTGCTTGATGGGGCCAGTCAGAACAAAAGCTCATCTCCTTTCCCAAAGGAACAATGTGATGCATTAATTGGGTCTGATGAGTGGGATTGTACATGAAGCCCTTGGCGGTCAGAGATATACATTAAGAGGCCGGGATTTAGAATGGTTGCTAACAAAAACATTGTTAACGTAACACACGTGCCCTGACAATTCCCTATGAAATTACCTGCTGTCAACAAGCAAAACAGAGCAACTCACTTAAGATTCTGGTCCTTGGTACAGTTAATTATGCCATTGACTTAACAAGGCTTCAGCACCAGTGGAAGAAAAACAGCAGCATAACATAAAAAAATCCACCACCATATTGTACTGTAGGTATAAGGTTCTTTTCTGCATACATGCCCTTCTTTTAATACCAAATCCAACTGGGTAAATAAAGCAGATTTACCAACTGCTGTTTTCAAAAGAGATTTGCAGTTTTGAAAGTTTTGGATGTCTTAATTATTGCCCTAACAGTGGTAAGCAATATATTTAGGTTTTTACTCATTGGCTGACTTATGAAACTCATCAACCATTGGTCTCTTTTCAATCAATTGATTTATTTGTCTTTCCCCAAGGTAATAGATAAATGGATTAGACTTTCACCCAGTTTTTCTCCCCTATTTTATGATATCCAATTCGTGATTAAGGCCCTACTTCATTGCAGCAAATCCCAGCAGACTCTGGACAGTCAATGTAGAAATATGGGTCTTCCAAAGCACATTCACTGCCCCTCTATTTCTTCTTCCAAGCTACTCGGTCAACCAAGAGGTCTGAACCGGAATCCTTATGTGCCCGAAGCAAAACGCTCTCCGTTCTTCTAACTTTACTAAGCTCACAGGCACTAAAGGTGCCACAAGGTGTCTCTAGAGCACAACAACGCAAGGCAGCCATATTCAATTACTAACCCCCCAAACTTGCACTGTGCTGTCCAATTGGGACCCCTGGGCTAATCTGGAAGGATTTGAACCATGGTCTCCCAATGATGATGCTGTGCCATTTAGGGAGCCCCTAACTGAACAAATGTGTTCCTAATAAACGTACATGTTTTCTCTGAGCTACGGTATTAGTATAATAATAGTTGCCCGTGATTTTAAATAAACAACACCTTATACCGGTGTTGTTCATATCACACAGCTGCTTTAGCATCCTCCTCATGCACCAAATGAATCCAATCCCCCATTTTCAATACAAACACTTCTGCTAATCTTTCAAGGATGATAATCATTTGGAGATGATTGCATTTGGTTTAACAGAAAAGGAGTTCAGCCTCAACACACTATCAGAGCGGAATTTACAACTGCACGAGTGATTTACTGGTCATCTAGTCGGCCCAAGCGGCATTGTTCACTGGAACAATCCACAGTCTCGCGGGAAGTGCTCCATAGGAAGTCGACACAATGCCCCTGATTGAGGGGGAAAACAGACCGAACCAAGTCTCCATCGTTCACTGGGAACACTTTCTGATACAGCAACATCACCACCCTAAAGATGGTCCTATGGGAGGAGACCTATGGGCTTCGAGCATGTGCACAAAGGGTGCGTGTGAGCAAACAAATATGGTTGGCATCGCCTTCGAGTGCAAAAGGTCTTCACAATATTGGGGGGAAAAAACGGGATTCCACGTTGTCTTTTGCTCCCATTCCATTGAAGGTTCAGGTAAGTACCAAAAGCATGTGCAGTCAGACTTTCAAAAATTGATTTTCACATATTTCTTTTTCAAATAAAAAATGGCAATTTAAACACAAAAAGCAAAATTTGAATTAGGATATGCGTCTAACAGTGATTCTTCATGCACAACTGTCCCAAAATCTCTCTGCCTTGTTATCACGCTCATTCCCAGTAAGGCAGTAGGGGTTGATTAACCAACTAGCCTCAGTTAAATTGTGCAGGATACCACAGCACCAGGGCACCATCTACATTTGAAATATCTGTGGAAGTTATTTGGTTAATGGTCTTAGAAAATAGGGAAAGTCTACTTATTAAGTATCAAAATCTAAGTTCAGACATAAAATAAGTAGTTATTTGATTAAATATGTGAAATGTCTGGACTGGGTTTAATGGGTAACAAGCGTACCTTTTAAGCACATGGTTGTTCAAAATAAGCCCATCAAGATATACTGTAATGAACTGTTGTGCTACCAACTTCCTAGAAAATCCACAGAAATACATAAATTGTGGACATCCTAAACTTGCATTTAAAGGAACTGACAATAGACATTTTAACAAGTAACCATAACCAACAGTAGGTACGCTGTGTAAAATGTAAATAAACACAACCCAATGATGGGCAGATCATTTAATATAGGGATAGGGATGATTTGCACATCATTGCATTCTATTTTAATTTGCATTTTATGCAGCATCCCAACTTTTTTGGAAACAGGGTTGTAGCAATTTGCAACTTTCACACGATCCATCTGTAACACATGATTAATCTGTAATACACTGAACGCTTTGCTAATAGGCGCTCCTTGACTGTAAACAAACTCCACATGCACAAGTAGCCCAGCAGATTGGTGATGCTAACATTTCAACAATACCCTATGAAGCCCATGATGTCAAAACAAGCCTGTTGCCAAACATCTCTGACTAACAGAATACCATTTTCCACAGCCAGTCACATTGTAAATAGGAAACGAGCTGCACTTGGCATTGGAATAAATTTATATGCTAGTTTTTCTGTCAAACAAACAACGTAGACAGCAAATTTAGCAACGTTGCGGGCCAGGCCAGATTACACGCTGCATTGATTGATTCTACGTTTTTTTTTACATCCTATTAAAGGCCCTCATAAAATGTATATTTTAAGCACTTAAGCCTACAAATAATTTTTCTAGCAGGTTCCACAATGTTAAGTGTTTATCCTTGTTTACCGGACTTGTAATTGCATTGAGTAATGTGGCCCCCTACTGGACACAATGTGCACAGCACTATATGCAGTTTCACATAGGTGTTAATGTAAATGTTCTAACATTTTTCTAAATAATTAATCAAATTGAACAAGTATTAAAATATAGCTTCAGGAACATTTCTTGACAGCCAAGCAGCAGGCGAAGTATTCGCCTTGTGACACTCCCACACCCCTCTCCTCATTCCCAACAGCTAGGAAAAGGCCTTCAGAGGGGACCAGCAAACGCACACACACATTGACACTAGGCTGGGGTCAGAGGTCAGAGGGCCCTATCAACCACCTGTCTGTCACAGGAACCCTCCTGGGCACACATAACGAAGAAGCCACGGAGAAGCCTGGTATTAGCACTCAGAGAAGGCCTTGGCAACAGGACGACTGCACCGGGGCCACTCTCACCCCCCCCTCCAGTTTCCACATTGTCTCAACCATAAGCTACCTCAAGTGAGCTCCTTGGCAGACGGAGGGTGTGGGGAAGAAAGGGTTTCCTGGGAAGCGCACATGGGTGGCTCCTCACCTTTATCTCGCTCATTGGGCCCCAATGCATTCATCACCTCCCGTCTGCCACATCTGCCTCCCCTCCCCTCAAATCCCATTTCCTGGGCGCCTATTGAGCGTGCTCAGTGGCGAGGGTCGCCACACGTTTTCCCATGGCCTCCTCACCCCTGTGCCTACCACCCCAGCCCACCCCCAGATAAAAAACAGAAAGAAAACATCCCCCGCTCACTATTGTCAGGGTCTCATCTGTTGTGCTTCCTCACGCACCCACTTAATCCAGCCCCCACACTCTATTTTCCACACAAACACTTCTGACAGCCTACACACACACACACACACACACACACACACACACACACACACACACACAC
>JACXGI010003983.1:0-57510 GCA_016801175.1 Esox masquinongy
GGGTTGGAAGGGCAGGGGGAGGGACACGGGTTGGAAGGGCAGGGGGAGGGACACGGGTTGGAAGGGCAGGGGGAGGGACACGGGTTGGAAGGGCAGGGGGAGGGACACGGGTTAAGGGCAGGGGGAGGGACACGGGTTAAGGGCAGGGGGAGGGACACGGGTTGGAGAAAATAAACATGCTAATTATTCCCTCTCTCGCAAAACAGTTACGGAAGATTACAGTTGTAATAGCTGTGCAAATAAAAAGCCCGGCATTAGGGAGGGCTTTTGAAATAACTATTATATGATGGAGGGGATATTCAAATGATATAGTTTTTTTTTTACCAACAATAAATGTACACTCACACCAGCATTCAATTATTATGGCCATTTGCATAATGTAATAACCACACCCATTCCTAGAGGGTTTCAGCAATACAACTTCCGCCCTCGTGGTTTCAGATCAGGGCAGACGAAGCCGAGGTCAGCACCAGGCTATTGAGACCCCAGTGAAAATCTTACCAGGCAAGATGAAAGGCAGGTGCTGCAGGTGAGAGAACAGGAAATCCTGGCTGGTCCTCAGGTAGCGCATGGTGGGGCCTGACGTCTCGGAGCATGCGCACAGCTGGTAGATCACCTGGTAACAGAGCTCAGCCAAGTGCGGCGCCTGGCGGGTGAGAACCGGGCCGGAGCGCCGCTCACTGCCTCTCTGCAGCAGGCTCAGGATGGCATGCAGGCAGCTCCGCGGGCACCCAAGCACACCTGGCACACAGAACACCGTCCCTTAACGCCAACAGGCAAACTAACCAATAACCAGACCCACCATATCAGGTGCAAATTGGGCTGCACTTTAGTTATTTATGTAACTGTTTCTGACAGGGAGAATAACAAATCTGTCTGTAGAACCACCCAAAAAACATCCAACAACACACAAGCTAATGTTAGCAGGTTGGAAAGTTGCTCACATACACACCCACCCACCAAAAATAATGAAATCCCTGGGTAAAAATGTTCTCAGCATTGACTGTTCTCGTGTGTTGACGAGCCATTCAATCCGCTCCCGGCCACACCAAACTAAAGGCAGTACAACCTGAACAATTGTCTACTTCAGTAGACAATTCAGAGTTCAAAATGTTAAGCTAGTGGGCGCCCTGACTTGAACAATTGTCCCAGAACCACCTAATGGATACAAGGCGGCAGGCTAAAGAAAGAGCAGGTGCTGACCAGCGTCCTGCAGATTGGTGGAGGAGACGGGCTTCTTGACTTCATAGCCCAGCAGGTAGAGGGCCAGGTTGGGGGGCTTCAGCTCCAAGGAGGTGATCAGGAGGTTCAGAATGTGGATCTGCGTCTCGTGGCGGATCCTGGCTTCCTTCTTGGCTGGATCAGAATCTAAGCGGCAGGGGAACAGAGCTGGTGGTGAGTCAGACCGCTGAGAGGCATTGACTCAATGGGCAGGTCTGAGTCCGGGACTTGGAGGGCAGGACTCCTCCCTCCCAGAGACAAACTCTTCTGATCGTGACTCACCGTCTCCCTTCTCCAAGCCCTCCTCTGCCCCCTCGTTGTCCAGGCACTCCACGAAGCCAGCCATCAGCTTGTCACTCACAGCCTGGTCGTGGGTGAAGTCACCCACCAGCCGGTTCTGGATGTTCGGGTAGCGGGAAATGTGGCGCAGGATCTTAGCACTCTGGAAGGCCGCCTCAGGATTGGAGCTGCTGTGGTACAGGTATCTGTCAGGGAACACGAAGGTTTAGCTTCAGGATGGTTCACGGGCTTTGGGTCTCACACCCGAAACCACGTGTCCTTTTCTGGACTGGACAGGGAATTCCGCCACGTGTTCATTTGACAGATACAACGCAGTGCAGCGAAAAGGCTTCTTTGCACACACACGCACAGCTGAGGTTAACCACCTGGCAATGCTGACGATATGGTCAGCCCGGCGGCTCTGGGCGCTGACCCCCTGCAGGAGCTGCTCCAACGGGGAGACTATGAGCGAGGCCTGGCTCTCCCTCAGCAGATCCATGAACACCACCTCCTTCTGCAGAGCCTGGTCCAGCAGACACAGGCAGTGAAGCACAGCAGACTCTAACTGCTTCTTACCTGTGACACACATACACAGAGAGAGAAACGAGGGGGACGTCATCTCGAGACACAGGAAACGGGAGCATTGAACTCTCGACTCACTCCTAAATCTGCCAAACGCTCGCCTCCTCACACAATGCTAACGGGAAAGCTAACCGTTTCAACAGACACAACCACAGACACAGCGGACGGCTATTGCACAGCTTGCGCGTGCGTGCGTGCGTAGGCACTGACCAGGAAAGGGGGCGTAGGTGTCTAGCTGGCGCACGCCCTCCTCCAGTAGGCTGAGACAGAGGGTGAGGGTGGGGGAGTCGTTGAGCAGGTGGAACATGAGGCTGTGGCCTGGGGGCTTGTGGGCCAGAACCTGCTCCCCCAGCAGCTCCACCGTCTCCTGGACAAAGTCTGAGGGCTGGGGCTCATAGTCCCGCAGCAGCTTGTGGAAGACCTCCAGAACAGCATCCGCTACCTCCCACTAGAAGCCAGGGCAGAGAGGGGTGAGTACAAACAACTAGCTAGCGTGGCAGAACGCCTAGCACGAGACCGTGGCGACACGGGTTACAAGGACGCTCACTGGCCGAGTGCGTGCAACCGAAGGAGCCGGTCTTCCCCGGTTATCATCAAGTGTCACCAGATGTAGAGAACAATGATGAGATCACTTTACCTTCTCAGCAGCACGGCGATAGGCTCTGGTGGGGAAGGGAAGGAAGACAGCGTCACGTAGGAAGGTCAGGTAGGGCTCAAATCCTGGTGCACGGAGCCCCGCCCCCAGGTTGACGGGTAGAGCACTCTCAATCAACGTGCTGATGAGCTGACAGAAGGCTCTGGTCAGTGGGTACTCTTCACAGCTCGACTCAATCTCATTCAGCTCCACCTGAGAGGGGTCACAGAGCGAGACGTGGGAGGGGTCACAGAGCGAGACGTGGGAGGGGTCACAGAGCGAGACGTGGGCGGGGTTACTGAGACATGGGAGGGGTCACTGAGACATGGGAGGGGTCACATACTGAGACGTGGGTACAAGCAAAATGTACACAGTCTCTAATACCAACACACAAGGAAAGTGATTAAGACAATCTTACCTCAATCCCGGCGACTTGCTTCTGTCCTGGAGCCCGCACTGTCTGAAGAATCTGGAGAAGAGAACAGATCATCAGCTTAGGTCAAACCCCACCAGGCCGAATCGGACGGAAGTGTCACGGGCTTCTAAAGCATCCCCCTGGCCTACCTGGGTGTACTCCAGCGACTGCCAGAGGGAGGCGGCGATCTCTGGGGACTTCCCGAAGGCGGCCAGGCAGAGCAGGAGCTCCCCCTTGAGGACAGGCTGCACGCTGCACTGCAGCAGGCCCAGCATCACCACAACAGGTGTCCACTGAGGGTGCTCACAAAGGGCCAGGCGGGCGTTCTCACTCTGCAACCGTGCCAGAGGAGACGTCACGTTGGGAAACGGAGATCCATTAAACCAGCTTCACTTCCATCAAACCCCCCCACCCCGTGGGGATATTTTAACATGCTTTATTCATTAGTCATCTGCCTAGACCATTCCTACCCAGGTGATGATAGTGCAGAGCAGCTGCAGGAAAGAGGTCAGGCCATCCAACTCCCGCTGAGTGATGCCCCTTATAGGCGGGAGGCGGTAGTGTGTGGCGTCTGTGTTGGGCAGATCCCGCCGCAGGTTCTCGTGGTACAACATGAGAGTGTGAAAGAAGTGCTCCCAGGACACTGGGCTGCCCGTCATCTGCACGTTCTCCCCTAGGCAAAGACAACATGAACACCATCGGGGACCGGTCCCGCTCATGGGGTGAAGGGACAACGTACCGAGCCTTGGGGAACGCCAATATCGATGAGTCAAATAAATGTGTTTAAATGCCCGCAGGGCCTGACAGGTGAGCGTGTGTGTGTAGTTACCGTGTGGGGCCCCGTTGGTCTTGAGCAGACTGAAGCAGTAGTGGGCACACTGAGGGCCGTTGGCGAGGCCCTTCAGCATGCGCAGGTAGGGCATGTACAGAGTGGGGGGCAGCAGGTCCCCCATCTGACGCACAAACTTAGACAGCACCACCTGTGACCCAGCACACAGGTCGGTTTAAAGAGTGCCAACGGGACGATATGGTAAGGACATTCTGACCGTCAAACATTCTGATCAAAGCGATAATGTCACCTGTTTGTGTGGGGGCCTCTGCATCGCCATGCCCAGGTAAGAACCCTGGAGGGAGTTCTGCTGGAGGGACTCAGTAGGGCACCAGAACTCCAGAGCCAGTTCCAGCCCAAACGGGTCCTTGCTATAGAACTCTCCAATCTACAAACACACAGAAACAAGTCAGCCAAAAAGATTTAGGCTTTGTGAATGCTTCTCTGCGGAAGCAACTGTCATGCTTGCTGCTGGTTTTGTCACAGTGCAGCATGATTCAGTGTAAATTGCCTGTAAAAGACTAGGCACTTCCATAGGGCTGGGAAATCCCATGTGAGACACCAGTGACAGTAGGGGCAGGTAATGAAGGCTGACCAGGATCATGAGGTGGTCCAGGTCTTTCCTCAGGGAGGATGGGAGCTCGCTGCCCATCTGCAGAGACATGTGGACCAGTCTGGCATCCTCGTCGGCACGGTTACGCATCTGCTTTACCTGCAACACGACACACACACGACACACACACGACACACACACGACACACACACGACACACACACGACACACACACGACACACACACGACACACACACACCTTGCAATCATAAAGTTGCGCAATACTTGCATGTACCTGACTCCCAAAACGAGATAATCACATTCGCCCGAAAATATCCTGTAATATTGAAACACGCCAATGCTAAACTGCGGCCATTGCTAACCTTCATGGGCATGAGTGCCAGGAAGTCAGTGATGAGGGAATGAAGCCGACGGGTGTAGAACTCATCATGGCTGAAGCCCTCACATCCCAGCATGCCCTCTGTCATGAACAGGAAGACACCGCCTAGCAGGGCCTGATCGGCCAGCGCCTCGTCCGTCTCTGTGAACTCAACTAGGGCCGAGCCTTGGGGCAGCTGAGAGAGGGCCCGCAGAGCCAGAGACCAGGCCAGGCGACATACAGCCTGCAGCCCAGGCAGCTTCCAGGGCCCCCCCTCCACCAGGCGACTGTGCACCGAAGACACGTACTGCTTCTCTGTCAGCAGGGGCAAGGCCTGCAGCAGATCTTACACACAAAAACACAGAAGTCATTCATGAAAATGGTCTACGTTTTGATATAGCTCCAGTAGTTAGCGGTGTCTTGTGTTGAGTAGAAGTGTGTGAAGCGGAGTGTGGAAACAAACACAAACCGCAGTCCACTCACCTTCTCGGTCTTCGGTTCCTTGCTCTAAGAAGCTGACATCCAGACAGTAGAGCAGTGCCATGACTAGAGCCAGGTTCACACTGTCTAATGAGCCATCAGCTTCTGCTGTCACCGTTTCCAAGTGGCCTATAAGGGCTAGGGTGTCATCCTTACTGAGCGGTGATTGACAGGTCCATGCAAACAGGCAATCGGCCAGTGCTTGTCGGGTCTCTTTGATGAGATCGGATACCTGGCAGAGAAAGACAATGTGGGTACGCCATAGAGGAAAGACGAATGGTAATCTGGACGAGCAGATGTCTCTGAGAAGGACTTGTTCTCACCTCCTTCCTGTGTTTCTCATTGCCCAGGCCTCGCTCTTTCTGCAGGCGCTCAAACTCCCGCGTCACACTGATCTCGGACACCAGCGTCAGTATGCGTTTGGTCAGGCCTTGGCTCATCAGCTCATCGGTGAAGCGTGTGGTGAGCGCCACCAGCTCCGCACTGGTGGGTGAACAAATGCATACATTCCATTAATATTACATAGATAACATACATGTCAACAGGGTATAGACTGCCGAGAAAACATGTCTTGACAACACAGAAGACAGGCAGCAGACATAGAGAAACAGGGCTCCAGAATGCAACCACTTCTGATCTTTTTTCGAGGTACATTTTTAATTGGTTGCATCAGTGCCTTCAAAAGCAATTATTTATTCCAAGTTTGATTTGGTCGAAATGGCAATGTGAATAATTCTTGTCCTGATATTAACTCTCTACTTGGGTGTTTCACGAGTGGTGTGGCTGGCCCTCTCACCCCTCCTCCCAACCAGGGAGGAACCGGGACTACAAACAGAGGCAGCTACTGCCCTACGCAATGAACATTTCTAAAATAACGCAGCAAGAGGAAGAATGATGACGAAAGCAAGGGTGCCCGAGGTCATGGATCAAAACAACACTCCTGCTACGTAACGAAAACAAAAGTTACATACATACCATCCTAATGACTGTAGCTTAATCTTAGATGTCAGTGACAGTGGTCTAAACATACAAGTTAATAATACTGCTAAATTAATTCTTATCTAGAAATAACCAAAGATGCCAAATAATTTCAAGATTTTTTTCAATGGGTCCAACCAAATCATTTGCGGGTTCCACCAGTGGAAGATGTTAGTCTGGAGCCCTGTAGGTCATACCTTAATTCCAAAGTGAAGGTTTTGCCATGACGCGACTGGATTAGCGAGCGCAGGGAATTAGCCACGCAGAGCTTCCCATCCCAGTACAGGAGTACCGCAACCAGCCCTCGACTCAGACCCAGGAAGTGGGGCTGCTGGTTCTCACCTGTATAAAAAGTGTTTTTTTAGACAGAACAAAATCTAGCCAGTGTTTATGTTCAAGGTATTCATCACTGCAGTATCTGTTACCTGCCAGCAGCAGCTCCAGTGCGGCCAGCTCTCCGATGTCAAAGAGGTCACTCAGGATGAAGGCCTCATTGAGCAGCTGCTCAGGAAGTAGACGTGCTCCCTGCTGGCCTTGGATGGCAATGCCCTCTGTGCTGGCTTTGCGCACCTTTTCCCTCTGCTCTGCACTCTTTGGCTAAAATACACAAAGAGACCACATCATGTAAATCACCTTGAATAAGACCCCAGATTGCATATTAATGACAACTCTTCTGAATGCTACGCGTAGCCTGTCTCACTGGATTTTTGAAGAGTGAGAGGAAATTGGGCTTGTGTTTCTTGAGTTGTAGGTCCAGGAGGTGGACACTCTCCGGTTGCCTTCTCCACACTGCACCCTCTACTGTGTCCCATAGCTCCTTCAGCGGCCCCCACAGACTGGCTCCTAACAGGGGAAGACAAGTAAAGACAATCCATCAGTTCCTTATATCTAGCCTGTACAATGAGTACTTCACCACAGCAAATTGTAGCACTTATGAGCATGTTAGATAGTAATATAATATTAGACTAGATATATATATAATATTTAATATATTATATATAATATTAGACTGGATATGTATAATATTTTTCTAGTCCCTTCTCTTTCATTGTCAACAGTTTAATTAGTGCACTAATGGAGTTCCATTTCATTTTCAAGTTGTTTTCAAAGCAGTGAAGTTAAAGAACAAACAATTGCAAAACAGACTAATCAAATAGAAAGTTCAATAAAACTGCTTTACAAAAGGTTTCTACAAACTAAATTGTGCTGTCAGAAATCATTTCTTGCAATCTAAAAAGCATCACAAAGAGTTACTGTAAAAATAGTTGCAAAACTTGTATTTAGATAATGGCGATAAACAACTGGGTGTTATACTTTCTTAGGCACTGCTGCTACCGTGGGCAATGTTCTAAACACGTAACGCATCATAACTACCGTGAAGTTGCTAGCCAAAGCATTAGAACGTCATTCAATTAGAACATTAATGAAAATCTGACCATTTTGGGATAATGAAGCACCCAACTCCACTGAATATAGCCAAAAGTAGCTCGATCCATATACTTTTGAATAAACATTCACCTGTATTGTGAGTAGACCTGACTTCATAATAACAAGAAATGTCAAATGTAATGTTGATATGAAATATCGGCATTATATCGCCCTCCTTGTTTGAACCAAAAACAAATCTAGTCATTTTGGTTGATGTCTATCATCTAACGTTAGCAAACTACTAAGTGAACTAAACTAGCTAATCAGTTTTAGGAAACTAACAGTAACATGAATAGTCATATTGTTTACCTCCTAGTTATATAGCTAACAGTTAGTTAGTAAGCACGTGACACTTTCACATTCGTTCCTACTAGTAGTGAGCTAAGTTCTTGGAACAAGAAGGACCACTTAGGTACATTAGTTTTTATTGCCTTGATAGTGTTTGCTTGGTATGAATCCTTTTATTTAGTCATGTTGCCACATATCTTACATGAAACTCCAACGCATGTTACTAGCTAGCAACACAGTGACCGTACCTTATGATATACTGACTGTAAGGTTTGTTAACGCGTTAGCTACGTACTTAGGCTAGCGATGCCTCCGATCTGAAATTGACACACATGTAATCAGACCGTGATCTATACAATTAAAATGTAGGTTGGTCTTGTAAAAGAAACTGTTATTTTGAATTAATGGTAAATAACAATAAACAACTTCTCACCACCCTATTATGAGAAAATTAAAGCGCATACCTGAATTTACCGCCATCTGGGCCGCCATGTTAATCTCAAATTTTGGGCATTTGACTCTAAAGACTCCTGATTTAGTGCCAGTGTAGAAATACAATATTTATAATTTGAAGATAATCGTTTCATTCCATATACCCTCTGTTCACCAGGAAAAACATTACTCGGTGTATTATGTCAATATCGAAATAGTGAATATGAGGGACAAATATCAAAAATACAGTTTTGCACACCTCTTCAGGCGAGGTCTTCTTTTGGTTTGAACCCCAGCTGGTGCATGGGACATGTAGTCAATCACAAACTGTGCGATTCGAATTACTAATTGGCTATAAACCATTGTATAAGAGATCATATGACATCGTATAACATTTAAAAGTTCTAATCATAGTGTTATATTGGTAACAAGTTAATAATAGCATTAGAAGCATTTTTGGGGTCAGTTGGATATTGTCAACATACCACGATAAAGCGGAACCAATAATTACACCTTTTGTTTGACACGACTTGTAAGATAGCTACACCTATGTGTCACACGCGAAATAGAAGGGATGACCGCTATGGTAGGATGCATTTTACGGCACAAATCGTGATGTTTATAATGTTTTGAGGAGGAATATTTGATAGTTTTGATAAGGTCATGGCTCGGGTTGTGAAAGTGATTGTGACTCTGCGGAATCATTGGAAGAAGTCTACTGTTGCTGCACTTGCGCTTTCATACGGTGGCAACTGGCTGTATGGAAAACACTGGTGCGTAAGGACTTTCTTCAGAATTACCTATAAAATTATCTGTTAAATTAAGTACAGCATCATTAAGCACTAGCACAATTATCGGTAGCCATTCTGAAGTAATCAGCCATCTGGGTCTTACAGTGCGGTTCTTCGGATTGAAATCTAACGACATTAAATAGCATGAGGACGTATTTTAACCAGTTGTATATTCTCTGTCAATGCACTTTTTTCCAGTGATAATCTGCTGCGAAGAGAAGCTTGTCTGGCGGCCAGGGTGAGATGGATTATCCTGTACTACATGTCTGCGTTCAAGGCTTCTGCGGACGGCGTTTTACTGCATTCCTCTATAATTCAAAATAATCTGTCCCCAATTTCAGCAATTTGGACGTCAGCAGATAGCACCCCAGGAGCAACTGAGGAAAGCCACTGTCATTTTAAATCCAGCAGCTTGCAGTGGGTAAGACATAGCCGTCACATTGTATTCCCTAATGTCAACCAAATAGAGACATGGTCCTTTTTGCAACACAGGTGATTGTAGTGCGTCTGTATTTGCCTTACCACCCATGTCACTTCTTGCCCTTCTCTCTGATCATAGGAAAGCCAACAACTTATTTGAGAAGAATGCTGCCCCTATATTACACCTTGCTGGTCTCGAGGTGACACTAGTAAAGGTAGCCAATCTGGTTTCCCCTTGACATCTAGGGCAAAGCCTTCCCAGTCTTGTATCTACATGGTGTAATACCGTACACGTCTTCCCTCCTACAGACAGATTATGAAGGCCAGGCAAAGAAGTTGATGGAGCTGATGGAGCAAACAGACATGCTGATTGTGGCTGGAGGAGATGGCACTCTGCAAGAGGTCATCACTGGCATGCTGCGCAGGGCTGATCAAGTAAGCTGCATGGCACAGACTGTTGAATTCCCCTTGTATTCCTAATTGTATTTTTGTAATGTTGCGTAATGCCCTCTGAGCTTAGCTGTCTCTACGCTGTCCTGTGTGTGTTTCCCCAACTCAGGATTCATTTAGTAAAACCCCCATAGGATTCATCCCACTGGGGTCCCACAATTCCCTGAGTGAGAGCCTACACATCCTTAGTGACAATCAGGTGAAGTAAGTATCTACCTGTAGCATGTCATACTTATTCAGACCTAGTCCATACAAATATACTATTGTTTTGTAATTCAAAACCCTAACCCTTTTTCCCAGACACATCACCTCAGCAACTCTGTCTATTCTTCAAGGAGAAACATTACCTCTCGATGTGCTGCAGATCCAGGTGAGTCCAGGCTTCAGTAACACCTGATCATGAACAGTGTATGGTTTAGACATCCGTGTCAGAACTGAACCTGAGCTTTGTCATGTGATTGTGGTAATGTATTAATGTTATTATGTGTCCAGGGTGAAAAAGAGCAGCCGGTGTTTGCCCTGATGGGTCTCCAGTGGGGGGCCTTCAGAGATGTGACTACCACCATCAAAAAGTAAGAACACTGACTTACTAGTAATGTTTCAGAGCTTATTGCAAATACGTTTCCCCAGTATTCCACTATTTTGTTAAGTAACCTAACATTTTATATATGTCTTTGAGGGTGGGAATTATTTGATATATATTTTTTTTAATATTATATATATATAGGTATTGGTACCTTGGCCCATTGAAGACAAAAGCTGCTCATTGGTTCAGCACGTTACGGGTAAACAATCTTGGTTTAAATTCAGTGTCCACACACCTCTGTTGATCCTTAATGCACTTTTGTCATACAGTCTTTTACTATCTGTCCCCCAGGAGTGGCCCCAGGTTCGCACGGCCTCTGTGTCCTGCCTGGCACCCAATCCTCGCCCCCCTGACACGCCTGAGCAGAAGACACAGCGTCCCAACCTGTTGTACCGCATCGCCCACAGACTGAAAAATTACTGGTATCCACCAATTCCAGGTGACTTTCTTTAGCTGAATTGGGCCCATGTGTTTTGCCAGATGTTTTTGTTCAGCAGGAAGTTTGGTCTGCAGTTTATGCACCTGATACATGGGCTCCACAAAGCTGCAGAAGGGTTCACAGCATGGAGAGTAACATTTTTTGCTCTTTGGTTTTCCTGACTTGTCACTGCTATTGTGACCTTCACGCTAAAAATGCTTAACCCAGTGCGAGACCCATTGTGAATACAAATGGGTTTCTTTGTCAGTTGAATATGAAATATTTAGCTGGAAAGTGGCAGTTATGTGCTGTCAATTTCTTTACTCAATATCTGGCTTAAATGCTTTTAAACTAGCTAAAACTTAGGAACATCAGTTTGGATCAATGCATTGTAAAGCAACTCACAAGTTGAAAATAATGACTGTTCCTCTGAACGCACAGCAGCAACCCAAATGTAGTGTTGCGGACTGCTCCACTGACAACTTTATGATTTTTGATGCAAATGGTGGACAGGGTGCCTTAGTGTTTGTCAGCCCAAAGAAAACACTACACTTCGTTATTTATCCTAGAAATGTAAGAGTGCATCTTTCAGTTAACAACACATGAATGGCTTTGGATTTGTTTTTTGCGTAGAGCCTCCCAAAGTGGAGGAGCCAGAGAGGTGGGATGAGAGGATGCTATCTACTTTGGAGCTGTCCATCCACACCCAGAATAAAAACCCTGTCCAGGAAGTCAGTAAACTGAACCTTTACTTTTCAAGACTAAAACATGGCCGCTACTAAACCCACAGCCAGGATATTAAGTGTCTATTCCCTTGTTCTCTCAGCGAATCAACGACTCCCTTGTTGTCTGTGCGGAGCCAGACTCCTTCACTGTGGGTGAATTCATTACTGCTGGGTGAGGAACTATGAACACTCTCATGTTGCTGCTGTATTACCTGAGTAAAAGAAACTGAAGGTTGCTGCTCATGTCCTAAAGCAGGGGTGTGTCAAGGCTGTTGCACTTGTCTTCGTTGCAGAGAGAAAAAAGTTCAGGATTCCACTGCATTCTCAAACAAATCCCTGAAGCTTGAGGCGAGCGCATGTCGACTCAGTCTACCCAAGGTGAGACTCTCCTCAGCTGAACGTAGGGTCTAGCATCTGTAGACCAAACACACCACGGGCTTGTGGCTGTCATTACGAATGTGACATCCTGTCTTGGGTGAAACAAACTTCATAGGTGCACAAGCTGTGACGTCTGTATGCGGTTATGTCCCCACCACAGGAAGGTGCCGGCTTCTACAACATTGATAATGAGGAGTACGAGGCTGTGCCAGTGGAGGTGAGGCTGTTGCCACGGAAACTGCGCTTCTTCTGCAGTGCGGAACGCAAACAGCAGCTCCTTACACAGGTTCAGTGAGGGACACTGCAGTGGCAACATGAAGGAGACTTGAGAGGTTGAGGGGCCAGCGCCTATACAATATAGCTTCTGTTTACATTGGGAGTACGTCTGTCTGACATGTCAACGAGCAGACGTAAAAACAGAGCTGGACCAATGTAAAACTGTCTACAGTGAAGTCTCGTTGATACAGTACATTAAAATGGGGATGTTTGCACAATTATGGCAGATAACATTGTGTAACAGGACCGAGCATTCTGTTGCTATTTCCATAACAATTAGCCTATATCAACAGGGTTAGGGCTTACTGCTGAATATTCTCATAAATATTCTCAATATTGTCTCCCTCTTAAGCTAAACTTAAGAATCTTATTAAATCATAGTATGATCTGTCACATTTTAATAACAATTAGAATGTACAGTATCCTATCGTGTATATACAGTCACCTCAAGTTTTTGGAGCTCTTGATAAAGATGAAGCAAAAAAGGTTTTGTGTTGCCAAACTTGATCTTGTCAACAACGTGATCTTACTGCAAGTCAATGCCTGAAGCAAAGATCGAAATCGACAAATAAATAATTGACAACCAAATCAACATTGTGCAATTGCTGTCTCAGTCTGGGATAAAATTCTTTGAATATGGCAGCCCATAAGCAGAGACTGTAGAATCTCAGGGATCTAGAGAGATTCTGTTTGGAGGACTGGTCTAAGTTCCACCCAATGTGTACTTTGTCATAAAAAAAAAAATATAGGAAATGGCTCTGTGTCATTATCTTTGCAAGGGGAAGGTGCACAAGGTACTGAAAACAATGGTTGTGTTTAAAGACTTTATCCCAATTAATCATTAATAAAGTACAATATATTCTACATGTTGGACAATTATATCTAATTACCTGTGTTCTGTAGTATTTTCTGCTCATGTTAATGGTGCAACTTTGGAGGTGAATGTACAGTGACATGAGAATCACTTCTTTGGCAAAACTGTATCACAAATACAATCAACAGAAAACAAGAAATGTTTTAATATTTAACAGTGGCAGTATGTTATAGTAATGCCAATCTCTTGAAGAGACGAGTGGCTCATGCAATCAAGTTACACTGTATTCATCACTGAAGACTCCATGTTTTACAGTAGTGCATGTTCTGGATGTAGCTTTGTAGCTAGCTATCGTTCTTACTGAGTATAGGTTCAAAGCGATAAGAGTTAGTAAAGTGCTGAAGTAATACAGATTTTGCTTTCTATTGACATTCAGTGGGGTGACATACTGTACAAAAATTAAAATCAGCCAATGCTGGTACAGGTTTGAGAATAGTTTCCACAAAAGGCATTTAGTACAGTTCTGTCTGTGTCATGTACATTCTCTACTACGTTTACACGATACACCTGAAAAACAAACAGCTGCATTCCCAGGATGTGCTTAAAAGTACAGGGAGGGACCTGTGAAAACAAACAGCAGGTCAAAGGCGCCACATCATGGGTATGAAGAACAGAATATTGAATCAAACATCAGTAATGGCATGTACTGTACAGTAGTTGGATGCTGTTAACATTTAAAAACAAACCCTCAATGCCGCCTCCAGTTTAGTTACAATAAATCTGTGGTCTGAGTAGAGTGCCGGCACTCACCACAAAGACGGACAACAAGGGAAGTCTTATTGCCTACTTTGGGACAGAGCTGTCCCTGGTCAGGACTCGGTGAATAGCGTCACTATTGCAGGTACATGCGGACCAGTCTGTCCTATTGGAACCAGTTTGCAGTCTTTGTCAAAACTAATGAATCATTGAGCTCAAATCTAATAGGTGACCGCTTCATCCACTGATTTCATGAACAGCTTGTTTCCCTGGACTATTTGACAAAAAAGGGTATCAGGATAGCTCAAATCAGATTATGATCTAAAAACCAAAACCAATCTGAAAATATATGAAGCATATATTTTTTCCTTATTCTTCCCCTCACAGTGTTTACTAAGACTACCTCTGCCTGAACAAACAATGTCTGTGTGCCCAGGTGAAGTAATGCCTTGGTTAACCCCAAGCATTACATCACCAGAGAACTAAGAATACAAAGCAGTCTTTGTTACAGTGATGCTCAAAGAACTCTAGCTTGCGGCTGACAAGTTCTAACAGAAAAACCATTAAAGTTTTATCTGCACTCTCAGCAACACACCCATGGATTTCATTCAATCTACAACATAGTTCTTTCATAAATCTTCATTAGACTTTAAATCGAAAAAAGCACACAAAAGCCTCTCTCCTTGAAGAGCTGCTGCTGGCTCAGACAGAAACAGTTAGTTCTCTAACAGGTCTGTTACAGATGATTTCCTCTGGTCACAGATCATTATACTACTAAATCAAAACAAGTTTATCCATAATAATTTAGCCATCTAAAAACAATCCAGAGGTTGAGTAGCAAATGCAGCATTTGTGAAACATCATAGAATAACATTAGTTTGCCAGGTTCACAGTTTTAAACAACAAATTAAGGAACTCTACAAAATATTATACATATCCAGACATCACCATAAACATGTGCCATGTTATCTATACACAAGAAAAACATGAGTAACTGGACCCACCACTTAAATGTCAGCATTGGATCAGGTCAAGTTCTAGTTTCGAATTAAATGCTAACAGTTTTTTAACAAATATTCCCTTTTCAATCTAAACTCCATAATACATACCTCCTGTGAGGGAATTTTAAACATTTTCCCTTTAAGTTTGGGATTTGCTGACAAAGAAAAAAAACAACAGTATTCTTGTTTGACTAAAAAGGTCTTCCTGTTAATGTGACCAACTTTCTTGATTATTGAAATTATTGACATTGAATTCCATGGAGTTAAGAAAGGCATCAAGTAGAGAACAATCCACAGTGAATACTAGATTTGTGGTGCCGTTGGTTCATGTCTGCACTGCGACACGGTATTGGGAGCCATAAACTGAGGCACATTGAATAAAGGTTCCACTTCAACTTACTAGGCCTCGTGATCCAAGCAGTGATCCAAAGGGGAAGTGAACAGATGCCAAGCAGACAGAAGAACAATACAAGTGGTTTGTTAAATATGAAATGGACTTCAGCCAGACAACACTTCAGGGTCCAGACGGTGTCTCATCGATCGCTGTGGCCCAATTTACCAGTTGTGCGATCAGTAAGTTAATACTGGCCCTAGTCAGCTTTATCCTGGAGCCTGGCAAGAGACCATGAGAGAGATGGGCTGGAGGCAACTGGAGAAAAATTAGGCAGTGTCTTCAGATGACCTGAAAAAGCCATACATGGCTCAGCGGCAGCAGGGGTTATCAACAACCAGCATGGCATCAACGTTATAGACCTCCATCAGATCCACCAAGAAGGTGCGGTCTGCCTGGGGATCCAGCCCCATTGCCCTCATATGGTCTTCAGTCAGTGTGGGGTCCTCACTCCCTGCCACCTCTGACAGAGTCTGGAAGATACGGTTATTCTGCTCCATGAAAAACCTAGTGAAGAAAACGGGAAGACATTAAGATCTGACCATTCCAAAAGGAGGTTTGTTACTGTAATCATCATCACACTCACAGAATGAAGAGGTCTTCCTCATTTGATGTGCAGTCTCCGTCCACCTCCTGAGTGTAAAGTAGCATTTGCCTGAAAAAACCAAAAAAGAACATTGTCATCTAATATTTTCTTCAAAATTACTGACACGAGTTATCCCTGTCTGTATACCTCTGTTCACTTAGTTTCCTGTACTTGTCCCGGTCCGCCCCATTCAGCCGGAGTAGTGACTGCAGACTGTCTCTGTGTGTCTTCACATTCTGATTATCCACATACACATCATATAGCTCCTTCTTCTCCTCGAATATCTTTTCTGTGGTACCTAAACACACACGCACACAAAAATGGGATCCCAAGGAAAATACTATTTTCCCCTAACCGTAACTCATTAACCTTAACCCCAAACACCTAACCTTAACCCCTAACTCTAACCCAAATGTTAACATTTAGCCTAAACCTAACCCCTGCGCCTGAAATAACATTTTCCTCACTTGGTCCTGACGGGTACGGTAAAAGAAGGCCACAGACAGTTCAGATAGAGCTACAGGTCAACACTCACAGGCCACATATGACATCTCGGTCGCCAGGACAGCAATATCTGCCACATTGATGTAGAAAAAGGGGCGGAACTCAGGCACAGACATGCCAATACCAGGTATAGACACGTTGGCCAGACAACAACAGCAGTACACTGTGAGGAAGAGAACCATTTGAAAAACAACAACATTACTACTGTAATAACAGCTGAAAAACAAATCTGTTAGTTTTAAGGGTGTGTGCGCGTTTGAGCCGTTTCCTCGCACCTCTGTAGCACACCACACCAATGGGTGGTGGAGAGAAGATAAGGATCCGTTTTCGGAGCAGGGCAAACTTCCACAGCACCATGATCTGCTCCCCAAAGAAGCGGATGAACTGGGACATACAGCCAGCTGGGTGGGTGATCTGGAGAGAGAGTGGACTGTCAGGCTGTCTGACGAAGACACGGTGTGTACTCACCACGGAAACAAAAACAAATTGTGTCTTTCGCTGGCAGAAAAAGTCAGAGTTCCATGCACACATCTCAGATGATGACTTGAAAATGCACAAATGTTAAACACGTCGCCAACTATCCAAAACAACAACATAAGTCCAGGCTGTTGCAGGTGGCTGGAGGACTCACCTTCATCTCTGGATGCATGCAGCGGTTGATAGCTGGAATCCAGGCACTGGTTGGACCAGCAGGGACCACGCCAGTCCCAGCTGGGGGCAGCACAGCTTTCTTATCCTCATAGAAGGCTTCCAGAGGAGAGTACGAGCCAGGGCACTGCAACTGGTGTCTGCATGGAGACAGACAATTTAGGAGAATAAACTATACACTTGACCTGTGTTGACAGTGGGCACGTCAAGGAGACACTGGTATCAAAGGTTTTTGTTTCTCCCCCCAAGGTCAGTATGGTTTGACTAAATCTGGGTTAGTCCCAGGGAAGTCTAAGTGATGTTCTTCTAATGGATCCGCATACCAATATTTGGGCTGTATATAGTCAAGCTGAGCTGCATTAGCATATATCAAACCAATGAGATGGATGTGTCACTTTATGCATATTCAATAAGATGAAATAAGCCTCTTATGATTTTCCAGCACAATGAACAAATAATCTAGGGTGTTTGGGTCTCTTCTATTTTAAGATGCATGTACACTCCCCTACTTATTTATTTGGACAATGAATCAACAACATTATCTTTGACTCTATATTCCATAATTCTGGATTTCATATGGGGCTAATACACCTTTTAATTTAAGGATTAATTTATTTATTTCAGGTTATTAAAGCATAGTTCCAATATCAAACCAGAAAAAACAAAACTAATTTACGTATTTAAGTATAGACCCAAATTGAATAGCAGATTCACTGTGCAAACATACCTAGAAGGAAATACAAAGACTGCATATAAATGGCTTCTAGTGACGGTGGTGGTACTGACTCATGTCTAATGTTTAATAGATGAGAACTGAAAATACAGATGGAGGACAAGAGGAAGAAAATCAGGAGAGATATCTGATAAGCCTGAATTGACAGACCATGAGAGCAACGGACAGTAAGTGCGACAGACAATGAGAGCAACAGTGACAAACAGACCAACAGAAAAAATGACATTGCGACAGTCAGACAGTGTGCAACAGACAGAATGACAGACAAACAATGGGCGGCAGACACACCCACAACAAAAGACGCTGACAGACAGAATGTGAGAACGACAGAAACAAGAGACAAGACAGTGAGAGAGACAGACAGCAGTACTTACCTGACCTGGTTCTCAAGGAAGTGCATGTAGCGATACAGAAGGGTGTAAGATGGAGACAGAATACCCACAGACTTCATCCGTGCTCCTCTTTCCAATTCACTCTCAACAGGCATGTTAGCAAAACATGCCAGCCCAAAGTAGCAGCCTTTTCGGAAATATCTGAAAAAAAGAAAATAGCCATGAATTAACATAGTGAATGTAAATATTACCCAAAATGCTTCTCATTAATCCAACCCAGTCCCCTAGCATCACGGTCCACTGCCAGTAACACAGTTCATTCAGGTTAGGTAATACAGTCTTACATGAAGTCATTGGCGATTCTGTGTGAGCCACTCGCCATTGACTTGAATTCCACTCCGTCAAGATTCACGTCATGCGGAAGGCACCATTCCACCATGTTACCTGCCATTGACAAACACTTAAACATCACTTTCCACATACAGGTTCTGGTGAAAGTTAAAACCATTACAGCCAAGGCGTACCCATGCCTGACCTTCCACATTCTACCTGTTTGCTGCAATGAGAAAACCAAACTATTTTCTTTCTTTTTTGGGGATGGAGGGATAACAAAGAAATTACAATCACTGTAGGCCAGTGTTTCCCAAAGGGGTGCACGTTTTTGTTTCTGCCCTAGCACTCACACACCAGTTTCAAATGTTGTCCAACCACTTGCACAATTGATTGAAGTGAACAACCTATCATCAAGTCTTTAATTTGAATCAAGTGTGTGAGTGCTTGGGAAACAACAAAAAACGTGTACCCTTTTGGGTCCACAGGACCAGGATTGGGAAACACTGCTATAGGCTACTGGCAGTAATCAGTGTTATCACATTTTAATGGTAAAAAAGCAATACAATTCGTCAAACTGTTGCAACAACTGACTTGGGTCTCTTCCTATTGGGTCATTTGAACAGCGTGGATAAGCAGACCTGGGAAGTAAAAGTGCAGTAGGCATTTCTTGCAACGTCATCCTTTACTGTGAGCAGTTCCACGGCTTCAGTCAGACCCCCACAGTACTTTATCATTGGTCTTGCTCACCTGATCTTGTGTCAAAGGTTACCACAAACACAGACACTATTTGGTCCCTTTCCTCCCATCCCACACGTTCTTTCAGAGATATTCCAGGGTCGGCATGGATGGGACTGGGAACATCCCATGGGCCAGGATAATCAAGGCGAGGGCTCCCGTTCACGCTCGACACAGCTGTTAAAACTGCTGGACCCTCAGAGCTGATGGTAGACGCGGTGCTGCCCAAAAGACGGCGATCTGGCGGACTCGAATCCGTACCATTTTCTTTTGCCTGGCTAAGTTTAGTTGGTGGAATCTCCTCCCAGTCGAGCAGCGGAGCGCGATCCGACTGCTCGACCATAGTGCTTCCTAAATGGAAGTAAACAACGCGAAACTAACAAGAAAAGAATTTGAAATTGATATACCGCTTCAACAGACCATTGCCAATGTTTTTCACTCCTCCCGTATTCTTCCTATTTGTAACCGTGTCACATCCGCAGATGAAGAGTCTTCTGCTCCAGTGGCCAGCGCAGTGTTTTGGTGATGTCACACACTTCCGCTCACGTGTGTTTATTCAGGTGGACTATTTTATACATTCGTGATAAACTGATTTTTAAGCTTCAATTTTTTCCACGAATGTAACATGCAACATCAAATCTAATGATATTCTGGTCCAAATTAAGTTTTATAAATATGTCTATTTTGAGGGAATCGACAGCATGTAATTATATGAATTAGCATAACAAATTGTGTACAATTGATAAGTTTATGCCGTATCTTCAAAAGCAGGTGTTTTTAACAACTTACATAACATTCATCCAATAGGATGCAGTATATCGGGAAAAAGACGCTAAGTAATTAATTTAAATAGAATCTGCTTATTAAGCTACTGCGCACGACATCCCAGCTTGATGGTCTGGAAGCCAATTTGCTTGTAAGTAATTCAAATGAGTATAGAGAATAAGAACTTTCAAAACAATGGAACACATACGAATAATTGATACATTATAAATTGAGCACTATAGGAACTTTGTGAGCCTGTCTCATTTCATAGACATTCATTTGTTGGTAGGCCATGATTGTAACCCTTGTAAAACGTATGAATACTAGTGTAACTGTAAAATAATTTCTATTAAAGGTGCAGTGTATGTACTTTGTAAAAGGATCAGCTTAACTTGGGAACAGTCACCTTCTCAAAATTGCTTCAAAGTTATGGAACAAGTCATTTTAGGGTTGAACTGGGACTATCCCTTTTCAGCCCTCTATTGGAGTGGAAACAACCACTTAAATATCAATGCTTCTTTCTACCAGAACTCCTTGATACAGGGATGGCTACTGGAAGTGACAGGATGGTGAAAATGTTGGATTTCTCCAGCTGTGGAGAGGAGGACAGTAGTGACAGCAGTTTGGATGAATGGATCAGAGCTCCAAAGATCCTAAGTCCAAACTCTGTATGCAGGACTCCAAGAGTACAGCGTCATCGCACCAGAGGCATCGCCATATCCTCGTCCATGCCAGTTTCGCCAACCACCCCAATTCCTTATGCCGCCTGGAGAAAACTCAGGCTCTGTGACTCCCCAAGTACTCCCAAAGTGTGTGGACAATATATAATGATTTGGGGGAAAAAATCAGATTTCTTATCATACCATTGTCTAATTGTAATTTCCAGGGGACAAAATTGTGAAATTGGGAATACAGCAATGTAAAATCCTTGAATTCATTGCATTTTTACATGTCAAAATAATTTATTTATCCACATCCCTTTACCCCTAAGAGTCTGCTGTCCAAGTCGTCCCTGCCCACTTCCAGCACCAAGATATGCCGCAGTCAGAGGGCCCTACACTTCACATCTTTCACTGACCCCACCCTGCGTAGCTGCATTCCTTCTGTCAACATAAACCCCTTCACCCCTGACACGGTCCACAGGAACAGCAAGCACAACAAAAGGAAAAGTCGAAGGAGTGATGATGATTATGGACACAGGTAGCCCAATTGAGAGCTTTGTGTTGTATGTTTTTAATGGCTCTACTGCCATGTGCTATCAGATCAACAGCGTCATGAAACCGTGTGGGTTATGTGACAGTCATTCTCTCAATTAGAATCAATCCAACGCATATGTCATCGGAGGAGGATGATGAAGCATTTCTCCCGTCGAAGGTACAAACTATTTTTGTCAGTTGTTTGAACCGTTTGTTAATGTAGTCATTAAGCTTGTCATTTCTGGCAAATTCAACTGTTCCCCTACTCGTGCCATTCACTCTCCCACTTCCTGTTTTTGTCATCCTTCTGTCGTTGCAGAGGCAGGCTGTCCAGGCCTTCATGCTGTCGAGGTATGATAGTGAGTTTCTGGAGCTAGGACGCATTGGTGCGGGGGAATTTGGAGCAGTGTACAAGTGTGTGAAGAGACTAGACGGCTGCTTGTACGCCATCAAACGCTCTCGCCGACCACTTGCAGGGTCTGCCAATGAGTGAGTCAACACTACTGTCCTCACGCTGTGTTAAAATAGCCTGGGCCTTCAGTGTAAGAGGAAATATGTCACTGACAGTTTATGGTTCTGCATGGTCTATTTTTTATTTTTATTGATTTACAGTAGCTATATAATGGCTGATACTTGAACATGTGCAACGTTGTCCTCAGGCAGCTGGCCCTAAAGGAGGTGTACGCACATGCTGTGCTTGGGCATCACCCCCACGTTGTCCGCTATTACTCGGCATGGGCTGAGGATGATCACATGATCATACAGAACGAGTATTGTGATGGTAGGGTGCGGCCTTTTTTAATTAATCTGCTGATAAGTCGAGGAAATGACTACAATATGATGTTTGGGTTGAATGTTGGTCAGCAATGTAGCTGGTGTGATGTCCTGGTCCTTGGTGTGCTGTTCTAAAATACAGGGGGGAGTCTCTATGATTCTATGGTAGAAAAGGAGGCACGTGGAGAGCTTTTTTCTGAGCCTGAGTTGAGGGATCTACTACTGCAAGTCTCCATGGGTCTCAAGTACATTCACAGCTCTTCCCTTGTGCACCTGGACATCAAACCCAGTGAGTCTTCCCTTTCTCTTTTTCCTGTTCACTTGCATATATACTTCTCACCTCCACTTTGTCTCCCCACATTTGTAGGTAATATATTTATCTGCCAACGCCCCAGTTCGAGTGTGGGTGGAGAGGGTGATAGTGATGAGGAAGAGGATGGAGGCCCTTCAACAGGGGTGGTTTATAAAATTGGTAATTGTTTGGTTTTACTCTGAATTCTCTATCGATTTCACTCCTGACTTTGTATATTGCATAATGGACATCCGAGCTCTGGTTTGTCTTTGCAGGTGATTTGGGCCACGTAACGTCCATCAACAGCCCACAGGTGGAGGAGGGGGACAGCCGCTTCCTTGCCAGTGAGGTCTTACAAGAGGTACAGTGAAACCTGCGGTTTTATCTAGTCAGACAACTTGCTACATGTTGATTTGACTGAAAGTGAATGTACATCATATCCCCTAATTCTCTCTGCCTTTCATCCCCTGTCCAGGACTACAGCAATCTACCAAAGGCGGACATATTTGCGCTAGGGCTGACTTTGCTACTGGCAGCTGGGTCACCCCCTCTCCCTCAGAATGGAGATGAATGGCACAGACTCAGAAAGGCAAATTTACCCAGTCTACCCTTGGAGCTCTCATCTGCTTTTAGAAGCCTAATACAGGTACCACATTCGTACTTTATACAACTGTACTTGTTTGGCTCACGTCTGCACGTCTAAACCATAACCCAGCTAAGTTTCCACATTGACCTTTGCATGGCTTATTGTCTGGTAAGGGCGGCCCTCACTGCCTGTAATAATCATCTTTTCCAGCAAACATTGTAGGCCCAGTCTGGGTTTAAAACATCATCCTTTGTCCACTTTGACCATCAAATAGCCATACAGGGCCAATGGTGTCATGTTTGCTGGGAAGCAGCAAAGTTCTGTTGCTTTTTGATCAAACAAGATGCTGCAGGGCTTAGCATCTTTCACATTTCAGAACACAGGAGTGGGCATTTGGCAAATGGATGTGTATTTGTCTTTTTTCCAAGAGCAATAGACCATACCAACTCACATGAGGTTTATGCTGCTAGAACACCCTAGACCACAGTTGGTAATTTTCAAAGAGGGGGTTAGAGCTTTGTTTTGATTTCTTAACACAAATTAACCCAGAATTGTGTTAATCAAAACTTTGAGGCCATCTTTTTAGTCTTAAACTGATTGGCATATTTTGTTCTATGAAGAATCTCTCAAATTCCAGCTGAATATAAATAATTAATTAGCAGTTTACGAAGGGGCTGAATTAAACCTGTACAGCAAAGCTAAGTCTTCCCAATGATTGCTTTACGTCTGGAAATGATAAACAAATACAAACCACAGTAAATTAGTCCTTTAGCAGGCACTCATCTAGATCATGTTTGTACTGGCATTGTGGGATTTGAACCTTAAGCCCTGGTGTTACAAATTGAGCTAAATGGGACTATCGCTTGGTATTGATTTATTAGTACCTTGTGAGTCAGCTTTTTTTTTTGTCTGTCAGACTATGCTGGATCCGGAGCCATCTCAACGTCCCTCTGCATCTGCTTTATGCAGACACCCTGTCTTGAAGGAGAGGACTGAGAAGCTGGCTGCTCAACTACGCAGAGAACTCAACGTGGAGAAGTTCAGGACAGCCATGCTGGAAAAGTAAGGGTTGAGAAAATGTTTTGTACACTGATTGCAATTGACAATTTTCCACAAAGCGGTGTAGTTTAATGTGTGCGTCCACTATTGTCTAAATGTCCTCAGTGGTGATGCTTATGCTGCAACTGGGTTTTGGCCAGTACAACTTATTTCTTCAATCCTTTACAGAGAGCTGCAGGAGGCCCGTCTGGCAGCCCTGTCCCCACAGCAGTCCTTTGACCCCGGGCTACAGCAACCCTCTGAAACAGGGTCCTTGCCCAAAGCTGGGCAGAGGCTGGTCGGTAGGAATGCTTCCCGGTCCATGAGCTTCGGATGCTCACAGTAATGAGTTTGAAGAGTGATCACGTGCCATACCTCCTATAAAAATGAGAATATTCTGGTACTTTCACACTGCAAAGTCTTTGAGTTGACCCTGATTCAAAAGGGAACTCTTGAACTGGCTGAATGTTGGTAGTAGGTAAAAAGTTACCAAGAAGAGCTTGCAGATGGATTATATTGTGCTGCAGTGGAATAAAATTATATTTTAGACATTGATCCTAATTCTATCTAAGCTGGGTGGATCTGGGGGGAAATGTCAGTTACTGTTTTTACAATATCAGTGGGCACCTTTTTATCAACACAAGGCTTTTTTTGGGGGGGGGGGCTCCAATGTAAATAAACTTTTAAACTGTTTCACGAAAGGGTCATCAAGCTGTAATTCTTTAATCTTTGGTTTGAAAGTGTAGACTAAAACACGTTAAAGGGTGTTTCATTATAAAGACACTTGAATAATACAAGTGTTGTTAACCTGCTTTGCATGTTTGTCTCTTGAAAATATAACTGAATTTCACAGGAATGATTAAAACCACTCACTGGGACTTTCCGCAGTTTCAGATTCTGGGTTTATCTATAGCTACAAGACTTTGATGATGTTACTGGACAGGTTTTTTTGCATTTGGTAAAGCCATTTGTATATTTATAATATTATGCATATTTATTGGGCAATAACAACGAGATGGTTCACTACTTTAAGACAAAATATAAACCGAGGTGAAATCAGTTTAATATTCGAGATTCAACAGACATTCACATTCGTTCCTCTGTTCAGGCTCCCTTCCACATTTAGGGACCGAGGTAAGAGTAAACCAGGTAATTGCCGAAATGTCAGAAGATGAATATAGTATCATTATGGACTCAACATCAACCCATATGCTAAATACTATACCACATTTCATATTGTCAAAAAGATCTTTATTGACATTATCACTAATCAAATCAATGGAAGCATGTTTAATTCAGTATTTCTTCAATATCTTTTCTAATGATTGTCAAAGAAACTTAAAACCTGATGTATATTATTCTAAAAATAGCTGGCCTACTTGTTCAAGCTTTGTTTTGAAAAAGATTTTGAAGAAATACCGAATTAGTGGTGTTTCCAGTGATTTATTGATTATTAATAAATCCATAATAGCCTTTTCACCAAAGTAAAGCTTGAACAAGTAGGCCAGCTATGTTTACAATAATATACAACAGGATTGAAGTTCCTATGACAATCAATGAAAAAGATATTGAAGAAATACCGATTGAAACATGCTTCCATTGATTATTAATAAATCAATAAAGGGTTTTCACCAAAGCAAAGCTTGAACAAATAGGCCAGCTATGTATAGAATAATATACACCAGGTTTGAAGTTCCTATGACCAATATTGAAAAAGATATTGAAGAAATGCAGAAGAGGTTTTTCCATTGATTTATTGATTATTCATAAATCAATAAAGAATTGTTCCACCAAAACAAAGCTTGAACAAGTAGGCCAGCTATTTTTAGAATAATATACACCAGGTTAGAAGTTCCTATGGCAATCATTGAAAAAGATATTGAAGAAATACAGAATTAAACATGCTTCAATAGATTTATTGATTAGTCATAAATCAATAAAGATATTTTTGACAATATGAAGTGTGGTTTAGTATTAAGCATGTGGATTGATGTTGATGATAGTCCATAATGATAATATATTCGTGTATAGACATTTCGGCGATTACGTGGTTTACTCTTTTACGTCGGTCCCTAAATGTGGAAGGGAGCCTGAACGGAGGAACGAATGTGAATGTCTGTTGAATCTCGAATATAAAACTGATTTCACCTCGGTAAAATATACCATTAGGGTCCACTCACTTGATCACACGTTCCCATAGAATATTTTTAACTGTACAGTGTAGCTAAACTAATTTTTGTCCACGGAAACATTTTGGACTGCCCCCTATCACTTGTAGTTATCTTACAGTCACAGACCTTTGGTAGAAAGGGGAAACCCAGGAACAAGTCTGTCATGGACGGTTTGTCTCCGTGACTCAACATTTTAATATTGGGCATGTAGGCTACCATCTTCACTTGCACAGCAGTTTTACTGTAACGGTCTTGGTCAAGGACTGAAATGCAGACATTTGCTGAAACTACTGAAGGATTCGATCAAACCGCAATCTGTCGCTCCATTCAAAACAAGATGCTAAGAATGATCGCCTTGTTCTAATGTAGTAATAATAGCTATTGTATAATCTAGCAGGTCATTGTGGTGGATCATGCCGATCTTATGGGGCTGACGGCAATTTGTTACATATTTTGATAGAATGCTAAAATGTTTGTTTCTGGAAGTCCATCAGATTAGGTGCACTCATTTGTTTTAAACGAGTAGAAAGTACTCTTATTTCAAATTGTATGATTGTTTTTGAAGATGATTATCTAGCTGTTATCTTGACATGTAGGATATGGCAGTCGGCTTATGATCCAGAAAGAGCTGTCCTCTACTGTCGCCTTAAAATGTCCCTAAAATATGCGCAATAAATTATTTAGGATACGCCAAGACTCCGAACATGCCTTGGTTTGCTCAATTTAAAAAAAATGTTTATTTTCCCCCACTGTACTCGTGACTTTAGAGGGCGGAGTCTATCCGTAAACAGTTTTGTGACTACTTGGGTTAGCTGATTTGTTTAGTTGAAGTTATGACAGTTACTAGCGTATGTCAAGCTTAACTTACCACCCAAAACATTTACCAAAGGTTTTACAAGGTGAGTGATCACACTAAATATCCTAGCTAGTACTGAATTTATTTTCTTGCTTCAACACAGGTAAATGACCAGCTAGCTTAGCTAACGTTAACAAGCTAGCTCAATTGGCCTGTTTTATAAGCAGGATTGGATAAATCGAAAGTGGTCAGTTTACTGGAAAGACGTTTTAATATTTGTTCCCCGGAACGTAGTCATTCAAAAACATTATACTAGTACTTATTTTAGTTGACCTAGTGTAATTGTTACTAGTAATTCTTTCAGTTTTAAGAGTTAGGGTTAGGGGTTAGGGTTATTTGAGACAAGTACTTTAATACGAGTTACTATTTGAATTTTTATTTGTTGCTATACCGTTTTTAACACCAATTGCATTCTAACTAAATCAAGGACAGGTTTTGATATCCACCACTGTTATGCTTGCCTAATCATCTACTGTACTGATAATCAATATGTTCCGCTACGTCGTTGGACAGTCTGTAGAGAATGGAGCAATATTATCTAAGTATTCTTACGGAAGAGAAATATTTTACGCATACCTCAACTTTTCTCTAACATTGTAGTAAGTCAAGCTAACCTGCAAAGCTAGTCTGGTACCTTCCGGTTGTGTTGGCAGACTCGACGCCGAGAATTTGGCAAATGTGGGGGTTTGCGTTTCCACTTAGTTGAGGACGACCTCTATTGACTTACGTGAGGCGCAACGTAAGATGGTTAAGAGACATGTAGGCTGTGTAAACGGCTTTTATTAGTATTATTTTATTGAATAGTGAAACCTGAAAAAGGTGCTAGTAACACTTCAAATTGTAAAGAATAAGTACAAGTGCCTTTTAATGACTAGTAGTAAAACGGCTTACCGTGTACAGTGCGCTGTGGCAAGTCATCTAATTTGTTGTTGACTATTATTGTTTACTGAGTCCTGGTAACATTAGCTTGTAAATAACTATTTAATTATGCATTAATAGCCTTCACGATTTATATAAATATCTGATTAAATTCGAATGTCTGTTTTCCCACGTAGAAAGCAGAATGGACTTTGAATGGAGCGACAAAAAGATGGACTTTGGGGATTTTCGGACTAGCACTCCCCTAGTCTTCCTGACCTTCCTTCAGCAGCAGAGCTGTAACAATGCAGAACTCACGAGAGAGTTGAGTTCATTGAGTCATGAGCTAAAACGTACCCAGAACATCAATTACACAGGTCTTGGAACCAACACTCAAGAAGAGGGCGAGCTCCAAACGGATGGACACTACTGCAGCAGTAGGATCTTACTGGAGGAACTTGAACCCCAGGTTGAACTGGCATTGCCGGGTGGGTTACCTTTCACTTTTACTCTAACCTGTGATTGTTATATAATCGAAGTAACATTCACTTAGTTTGAGATTCTCCAATTTTGAATGACACTAAGTATATGCTATGCGTGCTGAAATCCATATTAATTTCTCAGTGCCTTAGAGAAGCATTCAAACCCTTGACCAATTCTTTCAATTTACTGAATTACGTATGGTAAATAACATGTAATATTGTTTTGATATTTTACTTTAACAACTCAAAATCAGTTATTGTATATAAAATGTGGGTAACTGGTGGGTCATCATCGGTGTGCTTTACTTTCTGAACGTTTGTGGAATGGTTGCCACAGAATAGTGGCTGTTTATTTACTGAGTTCTGGATATCTAGGGGAAGCGTACCAGGGTACGGCGACAGAGACCTAGCACATCTGTATTGACCTGTTGCTAAGGGACTGAAAATAATACTGGGTTGACATAAAAATGATACTTATGACTGCAAATGTGATACGGTTTTGACTTGCCTTGTTGCCACTCAGTGAGCCATGCTGAAGAAGAAGCCGTTAGAGCCGTGGCAGCAGGGCTGATTGAAATAGCAGATCAGCTTGAGCGTAGAGTGGTGGCCCAGGCTTCTGAGAATCTGACCAAGAAACTGATGAAATATTCCGTTCAGGTGAGTTTCTTGAATCATGATGTTATGAATCAGAACGGGTTGCACAATTTTAGGACCTTTAATGCAATTGAAACATTAACTGCAGATGTCTGCTGGTCATTTTCACTTGTTTTTATGCTTGTAGTACAGTAAAAATACATGCAGACCTATTGCCCCTTTAATAGTTTTCATAATTTGGGTTGCTATACTGGCTTACAACATATAAGGCTTAATGACAATTCATCAGTAGCAATTTCAATGAGTTTCATTATGAGATGCCTAATGTATAGCACAGATTTTGTACTCCATGATTATTATTATTATTAATGTCACTTCTTTACACCACCAAAGGTGCCAGCCTATTCTCTGGAGTGTATAGGCTTGAAGTGCTAATGACCCTGCTAGCTAGTTGTCCACCACCGCTCGGTTTGTACTTCCTGGTCTATAGTTGTGCTCAAAAGTGTGCATACCCTTGGAGAGTAATATATGTACCATTTGTAAAGAAAATATGAGTGAGCAGGCAAAACATCTCTTATTATGGGATTCACATTCAACTGTAGGTCATAACAGAATGGCACAATCATAAAACAAAACATGGCAACAAAGAAAAAAATTAACTGAACCCTGTTCAAAAGTCTGCATACCCTTAGTTCTTAATACTGTGTATTGCCCCCTTTAGCATCAATGACAGCGTACAGTCTTTTGTAATAGTTGTCTATGAGGCCCCGAATTCATGCAGGTGGTATAGCTGCCCATTCGTCTAGGCAAAATGCCTCCAGGTCATGCAAAGTCTTTGGTCGTCTTGCATGAACCACACATTTGAGATCTCCCCAGAGTGGCTTGATGATATTAAGGTCAGGAGATTGTGATGGCCACTCCAGAACCTTCACCTTTTTCTGTTGTAACCACTGGATGGTCAACTTGGCCTTGTGCTTAGGGTCATTGTTGGTGTCCACACTGTTTTTCCAGAGCAGCCTGTATTTCTCCTGAGGTTACCTGTGGGTTTTTCCTTTGTATCTCGAACAATTCTTTTGGCCGTTTTGGCTGAAATCTTGCTTGGTCTACCTGACCTTGGCTTGGCATCAAGAGATCCCTGAAATTTCCACTTCATAAGTGATTGAACATTACTGACTGGCATTTGCAAGGCTTTGGATATCTTTTAATATCCTTTTCCATCTTTATTAAGTTCCATTACTTTGTTACGCAGGTCTTTTGACAGTTCTTTTCTGCTCAGTATCTAGCCTGCTCAGTGCATCCACGTGAGAGCTAACAAACTCATTGAATATTTATATACAGACACTAATTGCAATTTAAAAAGCCACAGGTGTGGGAAATTCAACTTTAATTGCAATTTTCACCTGTGTGTGTCACCTTGTGTGTCTGTAACAAGGCCAAACATTCAAGGGTATGTAAACTTTTGATCGGGGCCATTTGGGTGATTTTTGTTATCATTAAGATTTAAAAAGGAGCCAAACAACTATGTGATAGTAAATGGCTTCATATGATCACTATCCTAAAATAAAATACTTTTTGCATGATTAGTCATTTTCTAAATCAATGCCAAAATTTTACAATTTCTGCCAGGGTATGCAAACTTATGAGCACAACTGTATATTAAATGAATTTACAGAAAAACTAGCTAGTACTGTACTCATTTACCGAATCAGCCTCAGATGGTTTCGCTTGTTATCGAATCGTCCTCGTGCCTTATCGTTTCATCAACAAGGGTGTAGCTGATAGCCACTCAACTAACGGTTTGACACTTGTACGGACGCATGCGCACACACAACAGTTAGTTAGCTAGCTTGCTTCTTGCCTTTGGTTGTTGCTCAGACGATGGCCACCTTTATCAATGTGACAGCCATTTACTGACAGTTCAACACAAATTTGCTTTTGCACAGACATAGCCACTTATGCTTCTGACCTCACTCGCTAGCTTGATACTCGGAACGTCGGGTGCATGACTTGTTGCTCTGCTCTGATGCACGCGCGATGGTGAACTGCGCTCAGCTTGGAAAAAAGTTGTATTTCCTAAAAATATTATGTTTTTTTTGTGGCGGCGCATCACAATTTAGCAGCGGCATGGCACCGCTGCTATTAAAATAAGAGGGAAACACTGCCTGTAGTATATAATGTCATTTAGTGTTTGGTAATTGGTACAAGATGAATCTGTGTCATTGGTCTGATTTCTGCTATTTCCTGCCTCTGTCCCTCAGCTGTGGAGGCACCACCTAGCGCTGGAGGTGGAGTGGTTGAAAAAGCAGGCCCTGGGCTCTGTGCTGGACCAGCTACCACAGGAGAGGGTTGTATTGGCCCTCACTTTGACCCTGGTAAGGGGTGTGTGTGAGCGCGCCCCTGTACTGCTCAGGAACCTGTTCAACACAGCTCTGCAGTTCACTGCAGCCAGGTGACTTCAGCACAGAAGCCCAACCTTATGGCAGGGGTAGGAAACTCCAGCAGAAGGCGCTTCTGTGTTTTCTCTTCTAATTATCTGGGAGAAATTCAGGTCTGGGACATCAGATGAGTGCAAATAAGCAGAAGGCACAACTCTGTTGCAACCCTCCAGGATGATAGTGGCCTACACCTGCCTTTTGAACTCTCCACACAGGAAAGATTAACAATTATTATTTTGAGTTACTTATTTTTCAGGGGCAAACATCACAAGCTGTTTTCATCACAAGCTGTTCAGTGAATATATAACTTTCAATTGTTATTGTTAGTAAAATATGATTTACAGCTGGAAATTACCTGTTGAGATTTAACTGCATGAAGATGGAAGTGGTTTGCCTCATTGTCTGCCGTTAATACTCAAAGTTCCTACTTTTACACTAGATATTGTTTTGAATGGATTGATACTTGAATTTTTTTTAAGTTTTCATACAATTTTGTAATGAATTTCTCAAAAGGGATAAATACTCTGTAATGAAATTAAAGTATGCCCCTTGATTTGTCTATAGTATGTACCTGAAAGTGTTAATGCTTGTATCCAACAGGGAAATAAATGTAATTATTTCAAGTGTATCTTGAAAATTAATTTTCTTTTTAAATATTGCTTTATTGGTAACTAACCGAAGCAGTTAAGTTCTTCTCTTTTTTCCGGTCTCAAATGGTACAAAGTGTCAGGTTGGGGCTTTTACATCCCATACTGTTCTTCCCACACACTCACCGTTTCCCTTTGTATATTTTCCATTGCATTAGCACAACTATACAGTGGATATAAAGTCTACACACCCCTGTTAAAATGCCAGGCTTTTGTGATGTAAAAGAATGAGACAAAGCTGTGTTGAGAATTAACCAATCACATTCAAACTCATGTTAAATAGAAGTCATTACACACCTGCCGTCATTACACACCTGCCATCATTTAATGTGACTCTGATTAATCACAAATAAAGTTCAGCTGTTCTAGTAGGATTTTCCTGACATTTTCTTAGTTGCTTCCAAAGCATCAGAGGGATCTCATTGTTGAAAGATATCAGTCAGGAGAAGGCTACAAAATAATTTCCAAAGCATTAGATATACCATGGAACACAGTGAAGACAGTCATCATCAAGTGGAGAAAATATGGCACAACTGAGACATTACCAAGAACTGGACGTCCCTCCATAATTTATGAAAAGATGAGAAGAAAACTGGTCAGGGAGGCTTCCAAGAGGCCTGTAGCAACATTAAAGGAACTGCAGGAATTTCTGGCAAGTACTGGCTGTGTGCTACATGTGACAACAATCTCCCATATTCTTCATATGAATGGGCTATGGGGTAGGGTGGCAAGACGGAAGCCTTTTCTTACAAAGAAAAACATCCAAGCCCGGCTGAAGTTTGCAAAAACAAACATCAAGTCCCCCAAAAGCACATGGGAAAATGTGCTATGGTCTGATGAAACCAAGGTTTAACTTTTTGGCCATAATTCCAAAAGGTATGTTTGGCGCAAAAATAACACTGCACATCACCCAAAGAACACCACACCCACAGTGAATCATGGTGGTGGCAGCATCATGCTTTGGGGCTGTTTTTCTTCAGCTGGAACCGGGGCCTTAGTCAGGCTGGAGGGAATTATAAACAGTTCCAAATACCAGGCAATTTTGGCACAAAACCTTCAGGCGTCCGTTAGAAAGCTGAAGATGAAGTTCACCTTTCAGCACGAACAACGACCCAAAGCACACATCCAAATCCACAAAAGCATGGCTTCACCAGAAGAAGATTAATGTTTTGGAATGGCCCAGCCAGAGCCCAGACCTGAATCCAATTGAACATCTGTGGGGTGATCTGAAGAGGGCTGTGCACAGGGTGATGTCCTCGCAATCTGACGGATTTGCAGCGCTTTTGCAAAGAAGAGTGGGCAAATATTGCCGTCAAGATGTGCCATGCTAATAGACTCCTACCCAAAAAGACTGAGTGCTGTAATAAAATCAAAAGGTGCTTCAACAAAGTATTAGTTTAAGGGTGTGCGCACTTATGCAACCAGGTTATTTTCATTTTTCCCCCTCAAAGATTTGTTTGTTTTTCAATTGAATTGTTCACGTTATAGGTCACATTAAAGGTGAAAAAAGTTCTGACATGATTTATCTTTGTCTCATTCTTTTACATCACAAGAACCTGGCATTTTAACAGGGGTGTGTAGACTTTTTATATCCACTTTTATATCCATATACACTCTCTAATAGCCACTTCATTAGGTACATCTGCTCATTAACACAAATAGCCGAACAGCAAATCATGTGGCTTAAACTCTATGAAAAGCACACAGAGATGGTCAAGAGGTTTAGTTGACCAAACATTAGAATGGGTAACAGATACGATCTGACAGTGGTATGATTGTTGGTGCCAGACATGATGGTTTCCGCATCTCAAACAGCTGACGACCTGGGATTTTCACAGAAGTTTGAAGAGAATGGTGCGATAAACAGAAAACATTCGCAACTTCTTTTTGCAAAAACACCTTGTTAATTAGAGGACAATGGCCGGAGTTGTTCGAGCAGACAAAAGCCACAAAAACTTTAGTAACTATTGTTTATAACCGTAGTGTGCCGAAGGGCATATCTGAATGCACAACACATGAAACCTTGAAGCTGATGGAGGCAAAAGTTGGTCTTACCTGACACTAGGTAGGTATATCTTCTAAAGTGGCCAATTAGCATGTAACAATGACATTAATGCTTCCATATACATTGGAAGCTTTCATGTATGAAAACCAACCACTTGTGGTCCACAGTTCTTTGTGATTCACTTACACAAGTGTTACCGACAGCAACGACATCTACATCTTCACCACTCAGCCCCCCTGGTGGTATTTAATCGGGGCCAAGCAGCAGTACTGAGTTACGTGGGGTTATTTTACTGATAGTGTCAAATCTTTGTTGTAATGTTCAAACAGTTTAAAATGTTTTATTGTATTCAATAAGCAGATGATTTAATCCAGAGTAATTTAAAATAGCAATTAGGGTAATGGTCCTGCTCAAGGATAAAATTACACATTCTCCCCTTGACAGCTGTGATTCAACCTCTTCAGCAGTGTTGATTCTGCCACCCTTTATTTGATTTTGTCTAGTCTCAGTTATTCTGACTAAACTTTGAGTTTTTGTCACATTTTATCATTTGAATATTGATTTTGTGTAGTTATTGTCAAAATGACGAACAGTGAGTCATTTTAGTCAAGTGTTGCCTCATTAACCTATAGGCCTATTAAACATGTCAATGTACAGTCTTGTTTTACCAACATATTTTTCAGCATAAACATTGGATGTTTATATTCTCAAACTGGTGAAAGAACACAATCTGCAGCAGATAAAGGGGAAGAATTAATGCAAAAACATTCACCGTGTGTGTGTGTGACTCGAAAAAACACTTGAAACAATGTTGACATAGCCTACTATTATTATAACAATTTTAGTGCAGCATTGTGCACAGTATGGAAACTTGTGAAATTTCCAAAACATAATTAGCAAGTAGGAAATGCGTACTGTAAACGTATAATCGTTTGAGCAGTTGAATTGACATGGATGGAAATGTCTGTTTGAAATGTAAGAAATAAGAGCACAGAAGATTAAAACATTTTTAGATAGTTGACAAATTAGTATTCTCTAGTACTCCTCCAAGCACCATACCACGGTCTTTACCTGTGCGTGTACACTGGGATGATGCGCTTTCCAATGTCTTGATGTTCATAGTATTTTTCTACCTGTAATTAGTACCTGGAGAGTAGCCATAGTGAACCCAGTCAACTTTTTGCTGCCAGATTAGAGAGCAGTCAGAGGGAGCATGACATTTGTTTTCCCCCAATAATAGCAGTGGAACACTGGGATGAGAAAGTAAAAAGAAATTCTGCTAATGCCCATTCATGCTTTTGATTGGACAAAAAAAAACAATTTGTGGTAGTTTTACAAGACTTGTCACAAAGATAACTTTGCGTCGTCTCTTTTCTGTGAACCATAATGAAAAACAGTTTTTGTTTAATTAGTCTTTTCTAGATCTATTTAGTCAGTTATCGTCTCGTCAACAGCCACAGAAAAACAGGTATTTAACAAATATTTTCAGTATTTTTGTTGACGAAATAACCGCTCTTTTCAGGTCATATGCAAGGCTCTCTGTTGCCCCCACTTAACAATAATCCCTTGCCCACACTTCTAATGTGAAAAACTGAAATCATTCAGGTTAATGCCGCAGTACCAAAGACCAGTCTGGTTACATTTTTGTAGTGGTAAAATAACTACTTCAATGTTGTATTGATTGAATTAAGACACAAAAAGGTTTTATAATCCTAACCATGACAAAGCTGGCCAACCAGACTGTAGAGCCCTGCTGTAACATTACTGTAAAACATTTTTTTTTTACATTTGAAACCTGATTTACATTTGCATTCACATTCCCTTATTCAGTATATTGTTAGCCTTAGCTCAGTTAATTCACACTCTGCTGTGAACAGACCACCCTGTTAAGAGAATAAGGTTTGGTAAAGGTGGGAAAAAGTCGCCAGACACAATTGTTATGTTTGGAAGTTTTAATGTATTGGGTAGGCACGCTGTGGGGGTTTGAAGCGGAATGGCAAGCCAGTAGATGTGGTAAACAAGACGGAGGACCAGGTAACTAAAATGTAACTCCTGTGAGGTTGGTTGGGAATGCCGGCATCACTGATGCAAGACAACTAATAATTTCTTCTGATTTTGATGTCTGTCGAATGAAATCAAGAAGAAATTATCTATAATGAGTTATATTTCAATCTTAAGCCTTGTACCCTGGCCACAACTTGTGTTGAATTAGTAACTGTCATTCGACAGACATTTGTCTTGGTGCAGTCATTCCGACTCAACATTCCCTGTCAACAGCAGTGCCTGGAACAGTATTGACCATGATGCCATCACGGCCGAGCTGGCTTTAGGAGTGGTTGAAGTTTTCATTCACATAAACAAGTTGTTAAAAACACACAGCTGCTAACTGGCGTGTGGCTGGGAAGCCCCTCATGGGTGATGCAAATTGCCCCACATTGCTTGGGGAGGCATTGTCAAGGGAGATTTGTTTAAATCTCATTACGCCCTAGCGACTCCCTCAGGCAGCTGCAAAACAAACGGAGGTCGTCAAATGAGTGAGCATGCACACACGTGTTGACCCGTGTATCTTTCTGGTCAGGAGAGCAGTGTGGAGGAAAAGCAGAATGGCTTGGCATGGAAACAATAAGGAAAGCTTGCCGTGCTCTTCAACTCTCCTGAATCTGTTGAGAGTTGTAATGAGATAGGACAGTAGATACAATACAAAACTGGGGAAGTGAGAAACAGAAACACACACCATCTCTATGACACACGGTTAAGTGACAAATGACAGTTCAGTACCATAGAAATTATAAACATATATATTTAAGAATGCATATTCACACCTGTAGTGGTGAAAAACACATTAACTTATCACAAAACCCACAAGATGGAAAGGGATAAAATACAAAAGTGGATCTCACTCTAGCTTGTGACTTGTGGTAAATTTTAATCCTCATTGTGCAGTTTTTAAACCAAATTAAAAATAAATTGTAATGCAGTTCTTATAATACCGCAAAACAACCAGAAAGGATAACACAATGTAGAGAAATAACATTTTGGCCCCTGAGTATACCATCCCATTCATATCTTAAAGTAGAAGAAAAATGTTTCATCAGCTCAGTGACCATCAAACAGCCTTTAATATAAGAGGAAAAAAGTAGATAAGAAACATCTGTTTCATAATTTAGTATGACATTATTAAGTCACAATCAAGTGCTTTATGAAACATATCTCTTGGGGCAAATTCTGCTGTCAGTTTATATACAGCCACATCAGTGTCTCCAGTACTTGAATTTTATAGAATTTCTTGGATAAGAGAACTCTGGCTATTGATTATTCTGAGCTACACCAACTAGGCTTTGAGGACAGAGGCAGCACAAGCACCAGCCAAGTGGCATCCACCCTTTTATCTTTATCTCTGTTGTGCAACCGGATAGTACAGAACAGACCCATGCACCCAGAAAAAAAACAACAACACAAAACAGAGAAATCTTGAGGGGGAAAAAAGCAGTATGATGAGATGACAATGAGTTGACAACGGGGTAAAACAAAAACTGGAAGAAGAAAAAAAACAGTTACTTTTCCCACAGTGTGTGCACCTGGCAGTGGCAGCACAGCAGCCCGGATTACCAACAGTGAGCCAGGCAGGGACCAAGGAGGAGGTGCGGTCTGGGGCCCATGTCAGGAGCAACCACAGGCTACTTCCTCCGGTGGGTCAGGACTCCCCAGGCCACAACAGCAGCCAGGGCCACTAGGACAGCTCCACCGTACAGCAGCACTGGAAGCTCTGACTCTGGTTCCGTCTGTACTGGGACCTCCTCAGCTGGGGGTGCCTCCAGGAGTACAGCGGATGCTCGCTCCAACTCAGCCTCTGACCGAGGCTCCTCTGGAACAAGCTCTGGCTCGGCTAGAGCCGCAACTGGCTCCGAAACTGGTTCCGGTTCTGCAATTAACTCTGGTTCTGTGACTGACTCCGGAACCAGCTCCGCTGGAGGAGGAGTAGGGGGCGTTTTGGTGGGGGACGTTGGGAAGTTCTCCGCAACATCGGTGGGTTGAGCTTCAACTACTGGGGCTGGAGCAGCTGGCTGTGACACTGGGGAAGAGGCACGGGGCTCTGACGGCGCAGCTGAAAGGGGCGTGGGCATCTCTAGAACGACTGGCTCCTCTGAATACGCCACCGCGGGCTCCAGCACTGCCGGCACAGGTGGTGGGGTGTCATCCCTAAACTCCGCCCTCAGCTCGGCCAGCTCGCTCTCCGTACCCAGCACACTCAACATGCTCTCCTGCAGCTCGGGCTCCTCAGCCACGCCCTCCTCTGCATCCTCTCGCTCAACATGCACTATGTCAGAGTTGGAGGAGTTGTTCTCGCTTCGCTCCTCAGCCAGGACACCCTCGTTGCTGTCCAGACTCTTGACATCTTCGGGGTGGTCCATCATGCCCACCTGTGCCCAGGACTCGTGGCCTGCAAGAGACACGGGTAAGCTCTCGGTCTGCCAGCTGCCAGGTCCACTGTTGTCTCTGTTGCCCAGGAGTGACGTGGGGGGACTGAACTGGCCGGAAAGCTGCTCTCCAGACAGAATGTAGATGTCGTTGCTGTCTTCGGCTATGACAACGTCCTGCTCCTCCTCTTCCTCCAGACTAAACACTGTACCCTTAGAGGGGGAAACAAAAAGGTCAGTGGTGAGTATGGAAACAAACTGAATAAATAGAGGCCATTTTACCAAGGTGTCAGAAGGCTGAAACAAGACAACCACAAGCACACTAAGTCTACAAATATTTATTTGATTGTGCATGATCTTGCAATGGCCCTATCAGTCTCCAGACTTAAATCCCATTAATATTGAAAAGTGCAGTCTAAGTGCAGACCAAAGTATCTAGGAAAATTCTTTATGGTCATTCCTTATTCATTAGAAATGGTCCAAGTGTTATCACTCAGATTTCCCAATTTTAATAATAGGTAATGGATGAGGATCTTTAATGAGTGAGTGAGTGAGTGAGTGAGTGAGTGAGTGAGTGAGTGAGAGAGAGAGAGAGAGAGAAGGAAAGAAGGAAGTGGAGGCAAGATGACACTACCAGGACATTGCAAAAATCAGAACTTCATTCCAAAATGGATGACAGGGCAAGCTATGGGTTACAGTGGCAAGACAGAAGCCATTTCTTACAAAAAGAATGTCTAACCCTGTATACATTATGCAAGAAGACACATTCAGTCTCCCAAAACCATGTGGGAAATGTGTTATAGTCAGATGAGATGAATGTAAAATGTTTTGGCTCCGGAAAAAAAATAAGAGACCACTGCACCTTTTTCTTTCCTTTCCAAAAAAGTTGAAAAAGAAGGTTTTGAGTGAGGAACAGGAGGGTTAAAATAGAGAGACCACTGCAAATTGAACGCTTCTGTTCCTCACTCAAAACTTTCCCTTTCAACTTTTTTGGAAAGGAAAGAAAAAGGTGCAGTGGTCTCAAGTTTTTCCGGAGCTATGTCTGGCACAAAGCTAACAGGACATCACCCGATGTATACAGTTTCTGCTTTCAAACATGGTGGCGGCAGCATCATGCAATGGGGCTGCTTCTCTTCAACAGGGACAGAGGGTCTGGTCAGGATAGAGGGGACAATGAATAGTCCCAAATATCACTAATCTCCAGTACTATTCAGAGTTGGGAGTTGTTTGGTAACTACTCTTCTTCCACCAAATTGTGTCAGTTGGATAATCAGGATGTTTTTTTTCATGACAGCCTTATATAAAAATACAAACCCATATCTGGCCCTTCTAGAGGTCAGTGACTCCCAGCCAACTGAAGTATATGAAATACAGTGATGTGTGTGCGTGAATTTGCACCAGAGATAAAACACAAGGCTGAATGAGAGACTGCATCCAGAGATTTCAGTACAACTGAGGCATGCATATATAGCACATCACCATTATCTAGTAGGGACATAAAAGTTGCTTGCACAATATTTTCTATGCTGACGTGACAGACATGATTTTTTCCAATAAAAAAAAACATTTTAATCTTTAGTTTCTTAAACCACTTCACTAATGTGTTTTAAAAGACAGATTTTTATCTAAACAAATCCCAAGGTATTAGTAGGAAGCAACATGTTCTATGAAAGAATTGTTTAGGGCAGTAATTTTGGGGTCATCCACAATTACGTTCAGTGACCTAGAAAATAGCATATACTTAGTTTCATTCCCTGGGTATAGTAAAAAAAAAAGAGTACAATGAGATGCGGTCTGTATGATAAGTGTGCACTTATCACCCCAATCTGAGGTACAGTCACACTAAAAATAAACTCTCCACAGCGTCATTGTCATGACCACAAACCTGCTTGACTTCCAGGTTTGTGGTCATTACGAGAACAATATTAACAAATTTAGCACACCCTCTTTTCCAGGCAAAAGTCGTGAGTGTAAACATTTTCATATTGGCCCCAACCGCCATGTGAACTGAACCAACAACCCTGACATTTCCCTACATGAATGGCCCTACATTACCCAAAAACCATATCTCAACTACCCAGGACCGGTTTACGTTAATGGTACATTACACTTTGTGGCACACGACACATCCCTTTTATTTAAGTGCTAATGACCTCTCTCTCTTCTGATCCATATAGAAAGTCATTCATTTTCTGTGACAAACTTCCCTTACTCATAAGGATTCAATCAATAGTGTGTAACCGTAAATCTTCACCATAAACATTTGTTCAAGATCTGTTCAAATCTGTCTTTATTTTTTAACACTCCAAGCGAATGACAAAAAGGTTTTGCATTGTAAGGGGACAAACAATGCCAAACTTGGTTTCAGGATGGGGTACAGTGAAGCCTAACATAATATGCCTGTGTTTTTTCATTCTATCAAAGTAAAATTATGCACATTTCTTTGCATGTGACACACGCCACTAGAATTGATAAAAATGTTACAAGCTGACACCAGATGGATTTATTGCTATGGACTGACACAAACAGTTATGTACAAAATAAATGTTTTAAGTGAGCAGCATTGGTGCTCAGAAGTCTACATTTTTTGTGAATTCCACACATACGCACAGTCAACTAATTAACTATTGGCACCCTTCATGAAACTGAGCAAAAGTGAATGTAAAATAGAAACAACACAAAGAATGAGTCATATTTTGCCCTCAAACAGCAGTATATATTCATTTCAACACAACTTCTGAAACACAGTTTATTGAGTACTATTTCACCTTCCAACTTGACAACAATCTGAAGCATACAGCAAAATCAACCAAGGAATGGTTTGCAAAATGGAAGATCAATGTCCTGGAATGGCCCAGTCAGAGCCCGGACCTCAGGCCTACAGAAGACCCATGGATTGACCTAACAAGGGCTGCGCACACAGGAGATTCTCTCACAATTCCACAGAGCTTAACCTCATCTGCAAACAGCTTTATTTAATAGCAAAATCCATGTGTGCTAGGTTGACAGAGACTTATCCAACAGACTTACAGTTAGGTCTGGAAATATTTGGACACTGACACATTTTTCATAATGGATTTAAAATGAAACAACCGAGATGCAATTGAAGTACAGAATTTCAGCTTTACTTTAAAGGGCTGAACAAAAATATATCAAACGTTTAGGAATTGCAACCATTGTCATACACAGTCCCCTTATTTCAGGGGCTCAAATGTTATTGGACAAATTAACACAATCATAAATAAAATGTTCATTTTCAATACTTTGTTGAGAATCGTTTGCAGGCAATGATTGCTTGATGTCTGGAACGCATGGACATCACCAAACGATGGGTTTCCTCCTTTGTGATGCTTTGCCAGGCCTTTATTGCAGCTGTCTTCAGTTGTTGTTTGTTCGTGGGTCTTTCTGCCTTAAGTTTGTCTTCAGCAAGTGAATGCATGTTCGATCAGGTTGAGATCAGGTGACTGACTCGGCCATTGCAGAATATTCCACTTCTTTGCCTTAAGAAACTCCTGGATTGCTTTCGCAAAATGTTTTGGGTCATTGTCCATCTGTAAAGTGAAGTGCCGTCCAATCAACTTCGCTGAATTTGGTTGAATCTGAGTAGAAAATATATCCCTATACACTTCAGAATTCATCCTGCTGCTTCTGTCTTCTGTCACATCATCAATAAACACTAGTGACCCAGTGCTATTGGAAGCCATGCATGCCCATGCCATCACACAACCTCCACTGTGTTTTACAGATGATGTGGTATGCTTCTGATCATGAGCCGTTCCAAGCCTTCTCCATACTTTTTTCTTCCCATCATTCTGGTACAGGTTGATCTTAGTTTCATCTGTCCAAAGAATGCAGTTCCAGAACTGGGCTGGCTTTTTTACATGATTTAAAGCTAAGTCTAAGTTTGGCCTTTCTATTCTTGAGGCTTATAAATGGTTTGTACCTTGTGGTGAAACCTCTATTTGCTCTCATGAAGTCTTCTCTTTATGGTAGACTTGGATAATGATATGCCTACCTCCTGGAGAGTGTTCTTCACTTGGCTGGACGTTGTGAAGAGGTTTTTCCTTTACCATGAAAAGGGTCATACGACCACCACTGTTGTCTTCCATGGACGTCCAAGCCATGTGTTGCAGAGCTCACTAGTGTTTTTTTTTTCTCAGAATGTACCAAACTGTTGATTTGGCCACTCCTGTGTTCCTGCTATCTCTCTGATGGAATTTTTTTTTTTTTTGCAGCCTAAGTTTCACTTGCATTGAGAGCTCCTTTGACCACATGTTCCTATGTTCACAGCAACAGCTTCCAAATGTGAATGCCACACCTGGAATCAACTCCAGACCTTTTACCTGCTTAATTGATAGACATAATGAAGGCATAGCCCACACCTGTCCATGAAACAGCTTTTGGGTGAATTGTCCAACTATATTTGGTCCCTTGAAAAAGAGGGGGCTACATATTAGAGTTATAATTCCTAAACCCTTTCTCCAATTTGGTTGTGTACACGCTGAAATTAAAGCTGGGAGACTGCACTTTAAGCCCATATTCATCTGTTACTTGAATATATTTTGGTAAACAGCAAAAATAACAAAATTTGTGAAAGTGTCCAATTATTTCCGGACATTATCTAAACATATTTGGACCTGTAATGCTCACTCCAATGTTATTGACAGATTAAGTTAACAGATTTTTAAAAATTATGTTAAAATATTATACTTTTATTAATATTAATATTTTATTAATATTATTAATAATATTGCAATTATTTATTAATAAAAAAAATAAATTTCATGGTACAGAAGAAACCCCTAGACCCTACCTTCAATTGCCCCCTTTGGCTAAAATAACTTAGTCACACGGGCAGTTATACGGAATGGCAATCAGTCACATCGAATGGGAGGAATTTTGGCATCATATCATCCTCAAGAATTCTCTGGTATAATATGGAATTCATGGTCAACTCCATTATGGCAAGTAACAAGGCAACTCCAAACCATAGTGTCACCGCCTCCATGCTTTACGGTTGATAACTTTAGTTCAAAGACCCATACGGTTAAGACCAAACCAGACCAGGTTTCAAATGTTTACGGAAGGTTAGACCGTCCCAGTGCACTCTACTAATTTTCTACTAATTTGCAACTGTTTTGGTGCACCCGATTCTAATTTTAGCCATTTTATGTGGTGGAAAAGGTAAGGATGTATGCATATGGAAGTCTGCATGCATTTCGCTTTAATTGCATAAATGGTTTCAAAGTACTTTTTCGGTGATTTGTTAAATTGTGTTACCTTGATCAATTAATCTACTTAAGTTCAAATATCCCTGTGTCCAAACAAGAAAAACTACAACATTCCAGGGGCGTACCAACTTTTTCACAAGACTGTACTGCTGTAATCAACATGCTTTCACAAAGTATTAGATATGGGGTTTGCACACTGACATCTGCTTCTGGCAATACTGGCACACTGCTATAAATGATTTCAGAAACACAAAATTCTTGCGAATTTTCACAGAATAAGACTGTCACAATGTGACGCCGACCGCAGTGAAAGTACAATGTGATGCAGTCTGCACACTGCAGTGATTCCCTCGACCGGAGGTATAGTCATATCGAAACCTAAAAAAGCAACTACACCGTGTCAGCGTCGACACTGCCTCACTGCACAGCTGTGTTTAGGTGTTTGAATCCTGGACATCTGTATACAGACTACCCAGGGGCCCGCGAAAAGGTGGTGCAAAAAATTGCCTCAGGTCGCAGTCATCTCAGATTCAGGACCAGCAGCCCACGATTATGTTAATTATTCAAACAACACTGTCAGGGTGACACGGTGACAGCATTACTTACAAAGCTACTCCGCAGCCGCTCTCTGGCTGTTCCAGCGAATGAAACGTGTGCTTAAACCACAGTAGGAGAAAATAATGTGCCAGCTATGCAGACACATTTCATAACAAGGGGATCTTTATGTAGGAAGTACTTGACTTCAGTCATAGGGCAGAGGATTGGGTGACGTGTGGAAGAGCTCAGAAAGGCAATAGTAAGACAAAGTAGTAGACAATGAACAAACATGACTACAACAACGGTGAATGCCTTAAGGAGGGCATATTTTTGTACTGCATATTCTGTGGGGTCAGGGTCAGTAGATCCTGGGAGTCACTCTTCCGTCGTGGTCTAATTGACCTGTCTGTAGTGTGCCTCAGCATATGGACAAACTATGCAAACAAGTCAAGGTAGAGCACTGGGACTATTGGGATGTAAAGATTATGAATCCATAGGGTTCCCAAACCTGGACATGATGCACCAAAGTGGAGGACAATTGTTTTTGCCCTGTGTGCATTCACATTACTAAATTCAACCGATCAACTTATCAAGATTGGAATCAGGTGTGAGGGTAGAAACAAACCAAGCAAACATCAAACGGTTCTGTTACGACTAATTCAGTTACCGGAGATCTGCTCGCAAGCAGATTAAAGATTATATAGAAAATAGAGACTGATATTTCATAAGTATATAAATCTAATCCACACATGGGTCCCTGTTCACATGTAATCCATGCTCAGATCCTGCGATCAAGGGGGGGGAGATCAGCTGAATCTTCCATAGCAGCGACTAGCACAGCGGCGGTGACTAAGACCGGTTTGTGTCGGGGTACACTGGCCTGGCCCGGGTTGGTCTAAGCTGGGGTGGCTACATGGCGTGTCTGACCTGGGCTCAGTCGAACACCCAGTGTTCAGTAGTGGCAGCAGTGTAACATGGACCTGGACACATGGACCTTAAGGCACTAACAAACTCCCATTGACCTTAAGGCACTAACAAACTCCCATTGATCTTAAGGCACTAACAAACTCCCATTGTCTCCTAGAAAAAGACAGGGTTTAACTGTTACTGTTCATTTAGGCAGATAGTGGAACTGTTCTGGCATACTTATCTTGCAAATGAGTAGCCTAGTTATTTGCATCAAATGTACAGACTTTCCTAACTAATCTGGCCCATTCTGTATCTATGTAAAGTACAATGTTATCCTATGGGCCTATGGCATGACTGAAGGTTACATTCCCCATACAAGGACATTCTCTCAGGGAGACCTGGCTGAATATCAGGAGAACCGGCTTGGGATTAAACTAGCTCGAGCCATTCATAGCAATCACTCTGGCCAGCTGTAAACTGATTCGCGTGTGGGAAAGTAATTTACATAATTTCTTTAAAACCTTCCTCCCTGGGCAGAGGTTCACTGTGGATAGGTCTCTATTTGTCGGGACAGGTTCTAAACTAATCGGTAAGTCACACCAATATGTATCTCAGGCTATACTCAGCAGTAGAACATGTTTCCAAAGCCATAAAACTCTTAATTCACCATCTATATTTTAAAATGAATATATGGTAAAGGACCCCCAAAAAATTTCCAGCAGCAGTCCATGAAGACCACCTATTCTAGAGAAGTTAATCGGTCAAAATCTTAAAACCAGAAAGACAGCCTGCCTGCAGAACCATGACATCTGTGATTTCTATAACATAATACAAAGCATCAGCAAATAACAGTGGGTGACAAAAGATATTCAGTCTGAACATTTAGGTTACTTCATATAAAAATACAAAACACCATACCTGAATGTCAAGCTGCCTACAAATGCAGCTCTCACCTTCACTCCCTGTGTGAAATGTATCCTCCTAACGCGTCGCACAACTGTGCCTTTTGTATCCTCCTAACGCATCGCACAACCTGTGCCTTTTGAGGCGTTGTCAGGCGTGTCATTCAACAGCTCTCCACCCTCACCGCGGGGCACGGACACACACCCCTGACGAGGCAGGAGGCCATTCCTAACAGGAAAGTGAGGAGCAGCTCTCCCCTCGCTCGGAAGGTGACATTAAAGTCAATAGTACTGTGCTAAAATACAATAGCCTTGTAAACTCCTGTATGAAACATGAAGTCATCCTTCCTATGGAAGGACACTGAGCCAGCCTCTACTCCAGATATGAACCGTGTTACCATAGCTTTAACAAAGTCAAAGACAGGTACAGATACCACCAGGCTACAGTGGTGCTTGAAAGTTTAGAATTATCTATATTTTTGCATAAATATGACCTAAAAGATCATCAGAAGTCCTAAAAGTAGAGAGTAAAGAGAACCCATTTAAACAAATGAGACTAAAATATTATACTTGGTCATTTATTTATTGAGGAAAATTATCCAATATTACATATCTGTGAGCGGCAAAAGTATGCGAGCCTCTAAGAAGCAGTTAATTTGAAGGTGAAATTAGTCAGGTGTTTTCAATCAAGGGGGTGAAAGGTGTGAATGGGCACCCGGTTTTATTTTAAAGAACAGGGATCTATCAAAGTCTGATCTTCACAACACGTTTATGGAAGTGTACCATAGCACGAACAAAGGAGATTTCTGAGGATCTCAGCAAGGGTAGTTGATGCACATCAGGCTGGAAAAGGTTACAAAACCATCTCTGAAGAGTTTGGACACCACCAATCCACAGTCAGACTGTGTACAAACAGAGTACATTGAAGACCATCGTTACACTCCCCAGGAGTGGTCGACCAACAAAGATCACTCCCAGAGCCAGGTGTGTAATAGTCTGCCAGGTCAAAAGGAACCCAGGGTTCCTTCTAAGCAAATAAAGGCCTCTCTCACATTGGCTAATGTCAGTGTTCATGAGTCCACCATCAGGAGAATACTAACAACAGTGGTGTGCATGGCAGGTTTGCAAGGAGAAAGCCATTAGTCTCCAAAAAGAACATTGCTGCCCATCTGCAGTTTGCTCAAGATCACATGGACAAGCCAGAAGGCCATTGGAAAAATGTTTTGTGGACAGATGAGACCAAAATAGAACTTTTTGGTTAAAATGGGAAGCGTTGTGTTTGGAAAAAGGAAAACACTGCACTCCAGAATAAGAACATCCTTCCATCTGTGAAACATGGTGGTACTGTAGTATCATGGTGGTGGTGGTGGTGGTGGTATCATGGTGGTGGTACTGTAGTATCATGGTGGTGGTCCGGTAGTATCATGGTGGTGGTCCTGTAGTATCATGGTGGTGGTACTGTAGTACTGAGCCTCGGTGCCCCCGACAGAGGTCCTTGTCAAAAGGCAAAATCCATCCTTTTTAATAAACTTTCATCAAATACAACTACACAGACCATTTCTTGCTCAAGACTTTTCTTAAATTCATACTTCTGTCCTCTCTCCTCCCCTCTGGCTTTCTCATCCAATGGGTTTTGAAAAAGAAACAAGGAGAAAGAATTTAAAATGTATTAAATTCAAAGTATGCGAGGAAATGGTCTGTGCTTGTATTTGACAACATTTTATTAAAAGTATGGATTTCAGCAGACAAAAAATGATTTGACCAAAAAACTATTATGTAAGCTAATGAAGCTGTTGATCCTCTGTGGCTGAATTATGCAATTTTAGATTATTTCACAAAGGATTCATTATATAATTTGGTTTTCTATCATGTCCTCCCCTCAAGGTCAAATACACTAACCAACATTTCTTAATATATTTGGATCAATAGAGTGTGGTAGTCAGTAAAACCATGAGATTATTGCGTTAGTAAGACTACTGTTAGATTCCTTTAATATTCTTGTAACCTATATCAGCAAGTAGCCTAGAAGTACAAAGCTTATTTTGAGCAGTAAAATGTTGATTTAAGCTAGGCCTACATTATTTAGGGATAAATGCTTAAGTGATAGATAAGTCAACAAATAGATGAGCTACACCTCCACTTATTTGCCCAGCCAGAGATAAATAACCAAATAGCCTACAAAGATAAAGCTGAACACAATTCCATTGATTGATTCTCAAACAGAGGCTACTGGTCAGGAGTAGGACAGACTGGTCCTGGTAAGATCCCAGATCTGGCCTAGGTGCAGCCATGGCAGAGGTGGAACTCCTTTGGGAGTTTATGACAATAAGTAGGCCAGTCTAGCCTCTGGCGATTTTTCACAGGGTTTATTAGGTTTATTTCTGAACTTCTGCTGCTCTGCCACACAGGCTGTCACTACAGGACCAAAGGATGCACACAGCATTCCATCCCTGCAGCAGAGAGCTCTTACATAACATGGGGGAGGGTTGTGTGCAGCCTGAGGCATTTCTGAATAGACCAGACAAGCATTCTTCAGCACCTTCCCCACCACAACATCTATATCAATATCTGGGCAGCAGAAATTCTTACCAACATCCAACCTCATTTTAAGTGGAGTCAAAGTAACCTAATTTTGGTCGGGTGGTTCTCAAGGACAACGTTCAGATGGTGACCGATATAGTTAAATACAGACACACACGCTACATTGGGTATTAGTCTCCCACAAATTTGTTCTAGTATGTCCCAGACCAAAACCCTTCAACTAAGGTCCAAATGCAGTCATACACATCCCAGTCCATTTTATGTTGGAAGGAGCTGCAATTCAAAATGACTCCCAAGTGTTTTTCATTTTGCTTGCCTGTCCATCCTCCCCCTCTGATTGCCCCCCTGACTGGTTGAATTTAGCCTATGAGACGCTGTTTCTGTCATTGCCCAATGAAATGAGCACAACTTCTGGGGTCATAATCCTTTTTGTTTCTGGACATAATTAAAATGGAACGGTCATGGTCAGATCCACAAAAAACAGCAAGAGGCCCCAGTCATGAGGGACAATGTACCCCTGTTATCTACATCGATTGGACTCCTCAGATTTACAGTCATAACTACAACTATATAAACTCAATAAGCAATAACCTCAAGAGGCGGTTTTCGAGTTAGAGTTGATTTTCACCGGGTTGTGAAAAGCGTACAATAGGCATAGGGAAAATGATCAGTGTGTTTTCTGCACTAAGTGCTTGTTCAATGGACTGGAAGGTTGTGTTCAAGGCACTGTGCTCAAACTTTTAATTCAGATATCCACAAACTAGTGGACCAAGCAGAAACAGGATAGACTCAAGCCCAGTTCCTTACAGTCCAAAGCTCATCAATCGCCCCAATGGCAACCAACCATATTTTACCAGCTACAATTAATGTCCACACACACACACCACTAAAAGCTACATGATAAAACGTCCTACCTGTAAAATCGTCTCTCACCCAGTCAATACACAGAGACGGTGGCTTCCCTAAGCACAGCACAGGCAACCCATAGAGATTCCAAATGAGAGACAGAGGCAGAGAGACGGGACCCAGAAGGGAGGACCCAGCTGTAGAAGTGACCCGCACACAGCTGTCAGACCAATGGAGCTTTAACGGGGATGCACAGGAGTTCTGATTGGCGTGTCGCACCCGCCTCCCTCCAACACACCACCCCCTCCCCGTGCTGTCCCAGCACTAGCCTATGAATCTGGCTCTGTCAGCGTGGCCACGGGCCTCAGCGCATACATTTGTCCAAACGGAGGAGACAATGGCTGCCCTGGCAGCTCTTCATCATCTGGTCACATGACCTTGCTACGACGCCGGCGTCAATGGCGGTGGAACGACGCCATCTGTGACGCGGGCGGCGCCGCTCTACTTTAAGGCAGCACACACTCTGGATTCCACAATGGATCAACAGAAGTGACAGGAGCAGCAAGACATTTTGTGACAGATGATGTTTAGATTATGGCTAGCGGGGATTAGGTTTATTTATAGTTTTATTGACAGATACTGGTTAGAAATGTAGGATGGGAAGAAAGGTGAAATTGGCAAAGTGGCGGAACGGGTTTGAGTCCAGTCCACATCTCTTTCAGCAGAAACTGTCTAAAAAGAATAAATGCCAAAACATGAATTGTCAAAACCTAAACGTACATAAAACATATGTATCTCAAAGTACCCTTTTTGAATATATTAATCTGTGTCAAACAACACATTCAACAAGTACATTACATTTTCAAAGCTCTGCTAATACTCAAATTATGATACGTTTCATGAGCAGCACGGTAAACTGGAAAATAGATTTGCAGAACGTGCCATCTTAAACGGGTCACGCCATTAAAAGGCAATGGGAACTAACTGATTTGACCCATTTTCCAGCTTGCTCATTAACAAACTGACTTAAGCCAAACAGACATTGTCTAGGCGGTGTTGTTTGATGTGGGCGTCTCGTGGATTGGAAGGGGAATATCTAGTGTCTACTCCTTGCATCCTATTTTCTTCGTGTCTACTATCTTCACATCTGACCTGCTCCGCCATGCAGAAAAGGCAGCATGCTGGGTCTGTAGACAGAAGTAATATTCCACTTACGTGCTCAAGCATCCAACTAAATATACACACTGCCCGCTTTTTTTCAGCCCTTTTCTGTCATGCCTGATCAAACCATTGCAACCAAATAATATTACTGAGAAACATTTTCCCCTAGGGACTGTTAATCACAACATAATTTCACAGGGTAGGCAATTTTCTATTGAATGACAGCAGAACCACATTCAGGGTGCAGACTTCTTTGACCTCTGAGAAGCTACTTAGCGGAATGCGGAGTAATGTTCTCTTAGGATAGCTTTTTTTTTTTCCCAATGAGCCCAGGGTGAATAAGGCCTGCACTGGGCTTGTTGTTTATAGAGGACTTTGGTGTAAGTTCACAATGGTAAGCAAGAGCCCATTTCAGCAATTTAAAGTGATTATAAACTAAGTACCCTTCAAATCATCCACATAAGCTTCAAAAAATCAAAATGACCTACCTGTAAAATATGAATTGTGTAGATAATTCTCCAAGAACCAACTGGTCCCTACCTCATGTATCGATCAGAAGGCCAGAAGAAGTGGTTCAGTTACATAAAACTGTCATCCCAAAGGTTAGTCAAGTTCACTGAGCCCCATTTAATGTGCTCAAGTTGCAACTAGTGTGGGTGGACTGAAACTCCAAGTTCACATGCTTTGAATAGCATGCATTTACACAAAACATTGTACTTCGTACAGGAGGACTATTCTTTGGGTTTAGAAGCTCATCGTTTTGTTAAAATGATGTCTATTAAATATTTGTTTATAGCGGTTAATCTTTTTTTTTTATGTGCGTGTGATTTTTTTATGTGCATATAAAAGTAGTTCCTGAATAGGTTACACTCATTGACATCAGTGCACATTGACATCAGTGACCTGATAAAGGACAGCACATATGGCAACAAGGTCAAGGTTAAAGGCGTCCGGTTTACACCATGAATAGCTCCAAAACCTAGAATTACATCCTCAATTCTCACTGTAAAGCAATAGACGGCAAAGTTTGTTTTCAATGTATTCTAGAAGCTTCTCTGCCGTGTGAAATGTATTTTGCCATGTGTTTACAGAACATACGAGATCAGGATATACCGGCCTGGTCAGGAAAGACTAGGGATACCTTGGCTCATATTGTCCTGGGTGGCTCCCTGTTAACTTGTAATTAAAACTGTTTGTTCAAGGTGCAATGCCAGACTTTAAATGTAAGACAGTTACATTCTCTGTATTCTTTATGTTATACCCAACTTAAATGTAACAATCATCAGCCACTTTAATGAGTACACCTGCTCATTAACGTAAACAACAAAACCAAAAATCAGTTGGTTGCAACTCAATATACACTGCTAAAAATAAATTAAGGGAACACGTAATTATCACAGTATAACACCAAGATAATTAAACTTCAGGGAAATCAATCTGTCCAGTTAGGAAGCATGAGCGATTGTGAATCAATGTCACCTGTTTTAGCGCAAATGAAAGTGACAACAGGTGCACTGGAGAGGCAGCAAGACAGCAAGACAACCCCCAGAAAGGCAATGGTTTTGCAGGTGGTGGCCACAGACAACTGCTCTCCCCTTATCCTTTCTATCTGATTCTTCTCTAGTTTTGTGTTTTGCTAGTGTCCTTGTCACTACTGGTAGCATGAAGCGGTACCTGCATCCCATTCAGGTTGCACAGGTAGTCCAGCTTCTCCAGGATGGCACATACATGTGCCGTTGCAAGGTTTGCTGTGTCTCCCAGTAAAGTCTCAAGAGGATGGAGGAGATACCAGGAGGTGGGCCATTACACAAGGAGAACTGAACAGGGATGTAGAAGGACATCAACCTAGAAGCAGGAACGGTATCTGCTCCTTTGTGTGAGGAGCAACAAGAGGAGCACTGCCAGAGCCCTACAAAATGACCTCTAGCGGGCTACTGGCGTGCATGTTTCTGACCAAACTGTCAGAAACAGACTCCATGAAGGTGGCATGAGGTCCCGACGTCCTCTAGTGGGACCTGTGCTTACAGCCCAGCACCATGCAGCTCAATTGGCATTCGCCAGAGAACACCAGAATTTGCAGGTCCGCCATTGGTGCCCCGTTCTCTTCACAGATGAAAGCAGGTTCAAACTGAGCACATATGACAGACATGAAAGAGTCTGGAGACCCAGGCAGAATAACATTCACCATGGCAACATCAACCAGCATTTAGTGGTGGGTCAGTGATGGTCTGGGGAGGCATATCCTTGGAGGGTCACACAGACCTCCAGATGCTAACCAACAGTACCCTGACTGGTGTTAGGTACCAGGATGAAATCCTCAGACCCATTGTCAGACCTTACGCTGGTGCAGTGGACCCTGGGTTCCTCCTGGTGCAGGACAATGCCCAGCCTCATGTGGCCAGAGTGTGTAGGCAGTTCCTGGATGACGAAGGCATTGATGCCATTGACTGGCCCTCACGTTCCCCAGACCTGAACCCAATTGAGAACCTCTGGGACATTATGTATCGGTGCATCAGACACCACCAAGTAGTGCCACAGACTGTCCAGGAGATCACTGATGCCCTGATCCAGGTCTGGGAGGAGATCCCCCAGGACACCATCCGCCGTCTCATCAGGAGCATGCCCAGACATTGTCGGGGGTGCATACAGGCACGTGGGGGCCAGACACACTACTGAATCACATTGAGTTGCCGTGATGAAATGCACACAAGTTGGAACAGCCTGTGATTTCAATTGTTTACTTTGATTTTCGGTGTGAGTTCGAATCCAGCCCTCAATCAGTTGGTGATTTTGGGTTCCTTTGACCGTTATGTCATTTTGTTCTCAACAAATGACAATTTACAGTAAAGATTTTGATATTTATTATATTTCATTCATCGAGACCTGGTGTGTGATTTAAGTGTTCCCTTAATTTTTTTGAGCAGTGTATAAACCATACAGAAATGGTCTAGAGGTTCCGTTGTTGTTCGACCAAATATTATCATGGGAAAGATGTATGATCTACGCAGCTTTGACCGTGGTATGATTGTTGGTGTTAGACGTGGTTATTCCAGCATCTTAGAAACAGCTAACCTCCTGGGACTTTAAAGCCCTATAGTCGCTACCCTTTACAAGGAATGGTGCGATATAAAAAAACAACATCCATTTAACAGCAGTTCTGTGTATGACTGCGACATACAAGATGTTAATGAGAGGTCATGGAAAAATGTCGAGATTTGTTCAAGCTGTGGCAAAAGCTGAAAATATTCAATCACAAAACTGGTGTGCAGAAGGGGACCTTGAATCTTAAGGAGGTAAAAGGGTGACTAACCCAATACTAGATAGGTTTACCATATTAATTAGCTGGAGAGTGAAGCATTCATTTTATTTACACAATTGCTTTTCTTGGTTCACTGTTTCTCTTGGAACAAGCAAACTTGTGTGAAATGTCTGAGTGTGTTTGAGCATTTTACACTTAGTTTTGCTGAATGTCAACATAACTTAGCTTTTTGCAACCCATGGAAAAAGCTTGAAAGATTATAATCAGAAAATGTAATATTAACAATTCAGGACATGAGGAATAACATCTCTCTTGGTAGAATGTACTTGAAAATCACCAATGTGCCAGTTGGAAGAGTAGGGCGACACCCTACAGGTCATGACTCTGTAACATATTTCATTATTCTGGTTTATCTAAATTAAAATGACCAACGAAGCAAATCATGTACAATGGATCTCTGGCGCCCTCCTCTGATTACACTCAGTCAAAGTTTTTTTTATTTTCAAACGCACCAAATAACAGCGCTGTCCTGAGCAGTGAAATTCTTACGACGTGGCACTCGACATCTACGCAGCAGGCATTAAGTAGTTCATGTGACAGGAGTCAACAGGTCAATACTGACACATCGATCTGCTTGAACTTAATGATAATGAGAAAGGAGTAAGTGCTTTGTTTGTGGCCAGTTCCACCCCCTTGTCCATCCACTCACCCATCCCCCCTGCTGGATTATGTAGTCTGCCTCAGTCTCCTCCAGGAAACGGACCCCCAGAGGTAGCAGGGTGGCCAGGATCTGTCCTTCTGTCTGCAAGGCCTGCAGCACCACCAGTGGCACCATTACCTGGGAACCGGGACGGCAGAAGGTCAGGCCCGGTCTAGTCATAAGGTCAGGCCCGGTCTAGTCAGAAGGTCAGGCCCGGTCTAGTCAGAGGAAGTTGGATGGTTAAAAGCTAAATGTTTTCAAAAGGTCTTTTCAGAAATGTAATAATGTTTACACCTGCAGTATCAGGTATCTTCAGTTCTGCAGGCAGGCAGAGGCCACACTTGCAAGCCTTTGCTTTGAGCACTATATCCGTTAACAGAAAAACACGTCGACTGATGAGTGTTCAAGGTAGAGCTACAATCCATGTCAACTTGGCCACCGGAGGGAGATTCTAAAAGCTCAGACTTCAAGGTTAATTTAGTTCTCATTTGTTTAGGTTACGTTTTGTTTCATGTGTTCAGGTCTAAAGTCCAGTCTGACAATAAATATTGCACGATGCTTCCTTGACTAGGCTGCTGTCCCTACACTAGATTTTCATGTTGCTTCTTTCACATATAACCAAATGAATATTTCTTACAGCTGGACACATACCCATGTCTTAGACAGAATACAAAAGATATGTAGGAGGATTATAAGTTCATAGTTACATTTTAACAAGACCGTGGCTGCGCATCCAACATTTTCTGGATCTTACATCTGCAAGGCCCAAAACATCCAGTGCTAACTCCCATAGTAACTGAATCTTTGAGAAGACAGTCTTGTCAAATAGTGTCATTTTTTGCTGCAACCTCAGCAAATTGGTAGAGCAAAAAGTTCATGTACAGAAGCCAAAGGCAATGTTTTACTTATTTTGCCAAGAAGTTAAGTATTTTGTTTGAACGACTTAAGATCTCATTTCAACAATTTAAGATCTTGATGCAACCTAATTGGGATATTGTCTAAATATTCATATTAATAGTATATCCTTTAATATTATTACAAAGGAGATTTTGCCTCCTTCATTACTTCAGTTGACCAGCAAAATGCGCAGGCAGCTTACAAGCTTTCTGTTCATTACAGAAGGGTAATGAAACAGGTTACTTTCCCTATTAAGAAGCCCTGTAACATAGATAACTGTAAGAAAATATATGTAATAAGTTAATTACAAAAGCGATGTTTCTTAACACAAGCAATGGCAGGTGAACAGTAAAGAGATCCCTTACCTTGTTCCAGCCACTTTGTGCATGGCAAGAGACATCTTGTGTGGCTTGTCTGAATTGCTCATAGTCCAGGGGGCTGCAAAGAATAACACACAAACAGTTATCTTAGTTCACACCCACACACAAAAAACCTTTTGGGTGCGAAAATGTATTTTCATTCAAAATCTTATGTTAAACCTAACCCGAATCCAATATTTTAATATCGCCTTAAATCTTAACTCTAACCTTTTAACCCTTACCCCAAGCTGAAATATATTGTTTTTATTACAAGTGAATACTGGCCAAATGTCCTCACTAGGCAGTATTTGCCATGGGTTACTATTCTTGTGAGGACTTCTGTTGAAGATTTTTAATTCAGTTTATTAATCGATGTACCAATCTAGTACTCAGTTGGATCCTTTTAACTCAGGAAAAGTTGGAATTCTTCAGGAAGTGGATATCACAAGGTGTTTTGAAACATCCTACATGAATGTTCATTCATTCTGCAAACAGCCTATTTCATCTTATCCCAAGCATGTTCTGTTGGGTTGAGCTCCACACACGGAAACTGAACCAGGATTGGTCAGACCAGGCAACATTGTTCCACTCCTGAATTTTCCAATGTTGTTGACTGCATCACTACTGGAGCCAGGTATTCTGGTTACTAGCTATAGGTGTGATACTTCAAGATCCCATCTGTAGTTCAACATCCCATCTTTGCTTTCCAAGCAGCTGTTCTGCACACTGTTGCACTGCAATATTGCAAAATTGCTAAATTGTTTGCCTGTTAGCCACCGGCTAGTTAGCTTGTGTAATTCTAGCTAATCTCCCTTGACCTCATCAACAAGCCATTTTCGCCCAGAGGACTGCTGTTGACTGGTTATTTTTTGTGTCACACCACACTCTGTGAACCCTTATCCCCCGTGACTGAAAAGCCCAGATGGGCAGCTGGTTCTGAGATTCAGCCGTATGAAAACCACTACAAAATTAACTTAAATTAACTTGTTCTCACTATATACGCTGCCTCTGGGTGATGTAATCCGGAATCACAATGTCAATTTTCACTGTTATGCTGATGACACACAGTTATATATTTCAATGAAGCATGGAGAAGCCCCAAAATTAGCTACTTTGGAAGCATGCGTTTCAGATATTAGGAAGTGGATGACAGAGAACTTCTTGCTTTTAAACGCAAGAAAAACAGAAATGCTCGTTTTAGGACCCAAGAAACAAAGAGCTTTGTTGGCAGATCTCACTGTGAACCTCGACGGCTGCATGGTTGTATCCCAAAAAACTGTAAGAAATCTCGGCGTTACCCTTGACCCTGACCTCTCCTTTGATGAACATATAAAATATGTCTCAAGAGTTGCTTATTTTCATCTCCGAAACATTGCAAAAATCAGAAACTTTCTATCAAAAACTGATGCAGAAGAACTAATCCACGCTTTTGTTACTTCTAGATTAGATTACTGCAATGCTCTTCTTTCCGGTTACCTTGATAAATCAATAAATAAACTTCAATTAGTGCTGCACACGGCTGCTAGAATCCTAACTAGAACAAAAAAATGTGAACACATTACTCCAGTACTAGCCTCTTTACACTGGCTGCCTGTTAGGGTTAGGGCTGATTTTAAGGTTTTATTGTTAACCTATAAATCAATACATGGACTTGCTCCTACTTACCTCGCTGAAATG
>JACXGI010003984.1:0-28310 GCA_016801175.1 Esox masquinongy
ATTTTCTAACAGACTCTTAACAGGCTGTTCTCTGAGTCAGGCTGTTACATTTTCTAACAGACTCTTAACAGGCTGTTCTCTGAGTCAGGCTGTTACATTTTCTAACAGACTCTTAACAGGCTGTTCTCTGAGTCAGGCTGTTACATTTTCTAACAGACTCTTAACAGGCTGTTCTCTGAGTCAGGCTGTTACATTTTCTCAAGTTCCCTCGAGTCATTAGTTATGTGTTTTTCACATATTATTTTTTCTGGTCCTGCCACCTATTCTGTTCATAACAAGATGGCCCCCCCATTGAGGTTGAATGTGTTTAAGGGAGATGTCTAGATATCCTTCTTTTTAAGATTAATATTTCTGCTATAGCTACAGATCAACTATCTACTGTACCTCCTCGAATTCTTACCCTCATTAGAAGAGAAAATGTTAAACAGACACGAGATTAGTGTCTAGGAGGTAACTTTGCCCTGTACACCTCTGCCTCTGGGAAACCTTATTCCAGGCATATTCCCGTTTCAAGAGTTAAACAGCACTCTCTTTTTGGTTTGTTTTTGTTTGTGAATATTTGTTTGTTCCTTCCTCACTGTTTGTTCTTTCATTAAAAAATATATTTATTTTCTAGAAGAGTTATTGTGTATGTATTTTTCTCAGCATGTGTATTTAATAAAACATTCTTGAAACGTATAAAAGATGTCCCCGGGAGCGGCCTAGGAAACTGGATCGATACCTAGTGATGAAAGTGAGCAAACCGAACACTGTTAGGAGCCTCCTGGACATGAAGGAGCTGCACTGCTTGTCTATTCTATCCTAGAGCCGTGACACACACATACTGTACACACACACATATTTTACATTTACCATCCATGTAGGGACCCCAAAAACTGCTCACCCAAAAACCTAACCATAGCTATACTCATTTGAACTACATGTATAAAACCCACCGGGCTTAGTTCTTTGGTTGACTTCAGCTTTATTTTCACAGTTCAGGGCAAGGGGCAGAGCATACCAAATCAACCATATATATAGCTATTTCTTCATGGTTGCATCTGTAGGTAGCACAAAGTAATTTCCAATTAAGTGGTGCCCTCTATTTTAGGCTAATACAAGTTTACCCAGGATACTACAATAACACTACTAAATCTAACCCTGATTCCAAACCTACCCACAATTACTCTGAACCCTAAGCCCTAAATATATTTTCCTCATGGGTACTGACAAATGTTCCTCAAGAGGTCAGCTCTCTTTCTTTTACTCTACCCACATGTATAGTAAAACCTGTACACAAACACACACACCTGCCTTTTTCGATGCAGCCAGCCTGCTCCTCCAAACATGGATCAATAGCCTAGTCATCTGAGTGCTGGATCTCTGTTCAGAGTTTCAGCGGTCTGGGTTTGGCCGGGTCAATGAAGAAATGAAACTGCACTTCAAATGAGGATGAGGTGCCAGAGGACTGAAAACTAGAAAAAGGGTGGGCCAGGAATGTTTTCTCTCAGCGCTCCAATTTGCCACATTACTTTATCTTCTGCCAACAGTGTTTGCCTGCTTTCGGAGTGGTATTTTTAGTTTAGCTTACACCAAAAGATCTCTGGCTTATAAGGTTTCTGACCTCCTGTCCCCTGATAGTGTCTAAAGCATGATGAAATAGTAAAATAATTTTCTTTGTATGGAAACTGATCTTTTCACTGGTGTGGTGAAGGAGTGTCTTTTTCGTGCCACTGATACTGGGTTTGTGATGGAGCGTGGGAGGCAGGTAGGAGGAGGGTGGGAGGCAAGTAGGAGGCGGGTGGGAGGCGGGTAGGAGGAGGGTGGGAGGCGGGTGGGAGGAGGGTGGGAGGAGGGTGGGAGCCAGCCTGGAGATGATTCTACTGCCGGGTGTTCCATTACATTTGATGTATATCCAGACGGGCAAGATTTATTGGACGTCTTTGTTTGAAGATTTTTTAAATATTAACACAGGCTCCGGGTTGGTCTCTGCATCCATGTTAGTTTAGTCAGCTCGGGTGTCTCAGAGTGGGGAGGGCTCATTTTAGGAACGCTTTCTTTTCCTTTTCAAACACAATGACTTAACATTTCTTAAGATCTGATCCTAGATCAGTCAGTACAAGTGTTGCATGGGTCATCTGAAGGCCCGTAAAAGCTGATAGACTATTAAGCTAGATTCGGTGGGTATCCTCAACCACCCCCTCCGAGTGAGAGACTACACTATCCCTTCCTCAGGAAGGTGAGTCTGGTTGTCTATGTTGATGGGAGGGTGTGTGCGTGCGTGCGTGCGCGTGTGTTTCTGTGTGTTTTGTGTATTTGCTGTAGTGTAAGTCAGTCTATTGGATGTGTCTCTGTGTCTGTTGGTGGATTTATCTCCACAATCCCGCCTGACAAAAGCTCCTCCTCCCGTCATGGCGGCAGGCAGCCATATTGGACTGGTTCTTCTCCATTTGATTCGTTCCAAGCAGTCAGACATGCAGACACTGGCCCGTGCCCCCGGAACACACGTACGCAGAGGAGTCGGTATGGGTCCTTATCACGGCGGACCACGTAGCCTGTATGAGCTGTATTGTGCCGCTAATGGTTCTTCCCCCCGAGGGTTAGAGTTCTGGCAGAGACTGAGCTCACTCCCGCCATCTTTCTTTATCCCTTTAATCCTCTTATAAATAGGCCACTGTGTCTGCTTTACAGCCAATAGAGCAATGTCTTCTGAGCTTGTCAGTGAGGTATTGGAGGCGGACGGGTGGGCTCCCGCTATGCCAAAGGTCGACACTCTCTGTGGAGCGAGATGGGTCCCTACCTCTTCCTGTTTTAAATGTGCCATTTGTATCTTTTCTTCATCCCTCCTGTGTCAGTGAGCCAAGACGGCCCAACAGAGTGGGAAGATGGATGGAGAGAGTGAGAGTGAGGCAATATATTGGTCTGCTCACGGCCCTTTTAGAGGAGGTGATCTGTTCAGCCTTTCGCTGTTCTATCCCTCTTTCTTTTTTAGACTGAGAGTGATATTGAAAAAGAGACAGAGAGAAAACAGGATGGAATGTAAAGATTGACTGAGAGACAGATAATGAAAGTGAAAAGATGAAGGGAAGGGTAGCTGACTGGCCGTGTTGAGCCTTAGCCACTCTGCTGGGTGAAAGAGCTACCCAGAAGCCTGTTTTGTTTGGCCTCATGCACACGTGATTGGCTTGTAGATCTGCCCTTCATTTTCCCTTCCTCAAGCCAGCTCCGCATCATAAATCCATCACGGCCATCCAATGTCAGGAAGCTTTTATGAGCGAAAAAATCGTGTTTACGCTTGGATTGATTTATCTCCTACTCCCAGATTCCTGCATCTCTCCTCAGGTGTGTGGTTTCTGCACCAGCTGGGATATCTATCTCACTGTTATCAACATGATACATTGTGTGTGTGAGATGCAGCATGAAACGACAGTGTTGGAAATGTGAAACGTCTCATGTTGCTCCAGCAGAAGCAATGTGGGCTGAAACACCTCCCGGTGCTGTCTTTGTAATAAAGAAATCTGTTTATGATGATCCTTTGTCTAATATTCCCTGTTTTTTCCCTCATATGTTTTCATGTCATCACTTCCTATGTGGTTGTCACTGATGTTACTGTCCCTATCAAAGGTGAGTTTCTGTACAGTATCTCACCTCTAACCCCTTTATTAATATTAAAAAAGCCTAAACAGTTTTTCTTTGGTGTGTTCAAACTTTGAAGTGCTCAAAGTTGACTGAAAATACAGATAAAATATTTTGTCCCACAATTTACACGACCCACGTCCACTATATATGGACGTTAGTACACGGGCTGCCATTCTGGTTCCCTTAATTACGGTCAACATACCAGGGATCATTATAATAGTCAGTACTGGGGCTTGAGGCCCAATGGTGGACTCCCAGGGAGACTGGGGTGAGATGGGTCATTAGACAGGAAGCAGTATTGTCCAATCCCGTTTAGAGAGGATAGGGATTCTGGGAAACAAGGCCCTGGGTCAGACAGGTAATTAGTTGTCAGCTTAGAGACGACACAGCATGATATCTTTCTCTCATCTTCCTCCTTTCCTCTGAGAGAAACAGCTGCTGCCCTGTCCTCACTATTCACCCCCCAGCCAACTAGTGGCAATTAGCAGCCTTAGCGTGTATTATAGGACGTGTGTGTGTGTGTGTGTGTGTGTGTGTGTGTGTCTGTGTGTGTCTGTGTGTGTCTGTGTGTGTCTGTGTGTGTGTGTGTGTGTGTGTGTGTCACTGCGGGTGTCACTGCTTGTCACTGGTGTCATTTCGGTCCTTCGGTGTCCGGCGACCCCACGCTGTGTGGTGTCTCCCCCCATGTCTGGGCGCTGTGTGGGGGGGGGGGGTCCTTTGTGTTGGTCAAGCATCAGTGGTTAGCAATGCCACTTGCATTCAGGGGAAATAAAGTCATGGGGGGGTGTATGGTGACCAAGCCTGATTGAAAGACAGAAGAAAACATGGTGTTATCCCTGGTGTTTAGCTATCAGGGGATTAAGGAAATTTAGTCCACAGATTGAATTTAGTCCACAGATTGAAAAAAAATGGCCCCCAGATGAGCACAGTGCATCGATTTAACCTTTACTGCTGTTTTACCCATGTGATTTCACTTATTATTTTTTCCTTAACTTGGCACTTAATTTAGTTGGCATCGTCTCCTCCTCGGTCTACAGAAAGCAGGAAGTCTTTGTCAGAGTGCTACATCCTTCCTTCCTCTCCCTAAGTGGAGAAGCATCTCTCTCTCATTATTCACACAGATGGGAGACTTGAGACTTCACACTCTCCTTTGCTTTTATGAACCATGCTGGAGGGCTCTCCCTTGTGCCCAGCCCTCTATGGCCCTCCGGGGTCCTGAGGGTGTGGGGGGAGCTAGCTTCGCTGGGCTGGCCTAGCTGTCTCTACCACCACACCAACCCCAGTCAGAATCTGGGAATGGCTCCAGAGCCTTCCTCATTATCCGGGGCTGTGTCATGAGGAGAAGCAGGCCTCCAGATGGATCCAGACACAGTCTTTGATCCCTGAGAAACATCCCCAAACAGGACCATCCAATTGGCCCGCTGTCTCCAAACAATGGGAGAGTTAGGAAAGCGTGGAGTCCAACTGGACGCTTGTGGCATTGGATGCACTCATGCACAGAAAGGCGCACAGAAACACGCACACAGAATGTCAGGAAAAAAAGAGAGATAAATAAATAATTTTAAGGAATGAATGCTGGTTCATCATAGAGGGTTTTGGGGCCAGGCAGTTTGTTAAGCAGATGTAGAAATGTATGTCAGTTTTGCCCCAGAGGGGAATCAAACTGCTGTGGAGGATGAACAATGGAATAACCAGAGGGACCTGTGTACTCCTGTGAAGGCTTCACATGGTCATGAGTAACTCCTTGGAAAGACATTATGCGAGAAACTTAGACATTGATGGTGCATTTTTCATCAGTCCACCATAATTCCTCATTGTACAAGGAGATTTGTTTTATAGTTGTACAACTTAAAAACCTACATTTTTGGTTATCGTAACTGAACTGGTTCTTTTTCCGAAACTCGAGTGCATTGTCCTGCTTTGTGGAATCGCCATAGAGCCAGAATTCTGTGTCGTGTTTGTTTGGTCTTTCTAAAGTCCTTACCCTTTCACTGTTTGTCAGGTTGGCTATTATACCACCTGATAGTGATCTGGAGGCTAACATAGACGGCATTGACATCGTCGATAGAGCAGGAAGGGAGATGCCAGACTTCCTGTGGACTCCAGTGTGACCGATAGCAAATCACAGAGCACAATAGGCTTTAAAGTTCCAAGCAGATGACCGGGAGAAGGTGAAAACCGGTTGAACATTGATGGAACAGAGCTTCTGTAGTGTTTGATCGCTGAGGTCTCGCGTCTAATCACACTAGCCCGACGATCACACATTGTGGTCCGGGTCCCGTTATCCGTTCCACTCAGCCGACAGGAAGTCTGCCATCTTTCTTCCTGTCCTATCGCCGCTCTCAACGCTGTCTGTGTTAGCCTGCAGATCCCTATCGACCGTTGCGATACCTGTACAAACACTCGAGCCGCGGACACTGTTGCGGGACCAAATATTGGATTTTCTGCCACACGAGTCTTAAGTACGTCTGGTGAGATGTGAACTGGTCTGTTGAAACAGCCAGTGCTGCTGCCAGGAGCTTTTCGAGCCAGCAAACATACCGCCAAGGACAAAGACCTCTTCTTACCAGGCCAGGACTTGTATCAACAGGGCAGACTAGAAAAGTGTCTGTGACTGCTGAAATTAGACCCATTTCACTGTTTTCGTTCTTAGGCAAGAGGCTATAGCTCTATGTGCCTTCTGATTGATTAGAGCAGTCTCCCCGCCATGTTCGTCTGCACCTGTCGAAACAGAATGAATTAAAATGTAAAGCCCCTCAGACCATGAAAATTTGACATCACTCTCTTGGGTGTATTCTTTTATTTACGTCTCTGTTATTTTACCGGGTAGATAAATTGAGAGCCAATTAAATTAGTTTGAATGATAGCCTTTCCAATGCCAAGCAATTGCTAGAGGCCAGGAAAACACGCAGTACGTCATACATATGTAAACATACAAACATTGCATACTGTAAATTGAAAGTAAACGAGACATGAAATAACACTATACTGTACAGCGACACACATGTACAGATAGAATAGATTCTAAGCAGGTGTGTTGTGATCAGACATCAGTTGGGTTAGTTAAGGGGTAATCCTCCCCAGAAACATTTGTGGAAGACCTATGTTCTGTTCATCAGTAAATGATGTTGTTTCGCCATGATTTAACTTTTATGCAGTGAGTTCATAACCAGTTACCTGCACACAGATTGCCAAATACATCTAAAGTTAATGATGGACATGTGCCTGTCCCTCTACTTGTGATAGATGTTTCAAAATGTGCCCAACATCAAGCATACACACATCCTGTCTAAACCCACCAGTTACACAGTCCTTTACTCATGTCAGACTGGGATGAGAGCCTGGAGGGCGCTCAGTCAACATTGGACACTGTCCTATTAAATTCATGATTTTGCATAGACTGTATTACTCCAACACTAAACTATATGCACAGCGTATATCCAGACTCCTCTCCCGAGTGTCACGCGTCCAATGGCACAAAGCTTTAAAGCTCTGTCCTCTGCAAACATTCTATATAACCAATGGCATTGTGATAAATTGCATCAAATTTATTGAGGAACTTTTTATTGTTAAGCAGGTAAACTGTTGAGATTGTCCCAGGTCGGCAGGTCGGCAGTTATGCTGTTATAGGAATACTTCTTTGAGTGGTTGAAAGATGCCTTGTAGAACCGGAACAATTCTGGATTTAACTTTCAACTGAAGATGGGTGATGTTGGTATGGAGGGCTACTCCTTTATATACAGTAAGATCTGACTATTTTATTTTGGTCGGGGGAGGGGGTTCAGGGGTAGCGGGAGGTCAAAAGACCTATTGGACATTATTAGAGCCATTATGTTGTATGGTGGACAGTATTTAATGAGGGGCCGATTGTACAGTGGATCTGCATAAAAGTGGATGGGGGGATTACCAGCAGCAAGCACAACATTATTAATATACACAGAGAAGAAAGTCAGCCCACTAAACTTGAGGAACTCCCATAGATAACACCAGAAGTTAAAACAGCAGGCCCTCAGATTTGACACATTGTATGCGGCCAGAGAAATAGCTTTCAAACCCGGCAAGGCATTCCCTTGAGCACTCTAATTTGCTGAGTCTATTAATTAGAGTGAGCTGGTTGATGGGATCAAAGGCTTTAGCAAAATCAATAAAAACAGCCACACAATACTTATCTAAACCAGAAATGTTGTAATTTAGAACCTTCGGTGATGCTAAGATACACCCATGACCCGCTCTGAAGCTTAATTGAATCACAGAGGAAAACACTGTGTGCCTTATAATGGCGAGTTAACTCTTTGATGACCAGGCATTTTGAAACATTAGGAATGTAGGAGGTAGGCCTATAACAGTCGGGGTCTAGCTTGTTGTTCCCTTTGAAATGTGTAATGGCAGCAGCTTTCCAATCCTGTGGGATTTCAGATGTTTGTAATGAGTGGTTTAACAGGCAGGTGGCTGAGATAATAGAGTCAGACAGCTTCAGAAAAAAGGTTCCATAATAACAGACTTATTATAAGGCAGAGGAGGTTATTGACTCGTGGACTGGGCATCCAAAACAATACAGTATATACAGGGCAAATGTGGTTAATGCGTTCTTCAGTGCGCATGTAATTCCCAGTTGAGCGAGCCGTGCGACAGGAATCAGAATGTGTAGGATACTTCTCAGTCTTCAACTCCCCTGAACCTGCTGTGAATTTGTTGTTGAAAAGTCATAATTTCAAATTGAACATCACAAGGTTGTGAGAGGGAAAAATCTTTTCAGCGCTTAGCCTACATTAATTCACCCATAATTGGCGACGACTACTAATACGACAGGCAGGTTTAAACTTTTATCATCATCACTTGTGAAACAGGTTTTAAAACATTTAAGTCTTTCATGCTGTAGCGCATCTTTGATATCAGCAATAATTCATCTTTCAAATTGAAATGATCGACATAATCTAGTGGTTTGGCGCAGATCTATATTGTGCGCCTCCAGGTGATGAACGCCACTTCCTTCCCACTTAGCTTACCCCAGCTAGTGCTCCGAGAATGCTAATTAGCACAGGTGGTGGTCTCTGTCTTCCGTAAAACAAGCACAGCAACATAGAGCATGTGAATACATTAACTGTTACACTGTAAAGGAGTATAGAATTAAACTGGTCTCTGTCTGAGGCCTCCAAAACACTAAATTTCCCAGTTTTAGTGATTCTGTCACGGACAATCAACCTTATCGTGCAAGTTACCGACAGATATTACCACTACTTTTACAGTGTCTTTCATGTCAGAAGGCTCGTATACTAGGTTAAAGCAATATTATTCGTTTGACAATTGGAAATAATTGTATTCTTTTTAGCTGTAGAAGCAAGTGCTTTGCCTATAATTTAAGCAGAAATGCATGTTAGAATATTCCTGCCGTTAGACCCAGTAAATCTCAAATCCCCAAGCCAGAATTTCTGTTAAAAACTAGGAATGTTTTGCAACCCATTTTTTGCATCGTTGCTCATTGGTATGCCTCAGCTGGACTCCATATTAACCTCCCCCTCCCTGGCTCTCCAACTGGTAGGAGATTCATATTGATTAAGTAAGAAATGTCACAGCAATTATGAAAGGACAGTATATCAAATATTCATTTGCCTGGTAGGGATAAGGGGGTTCTTAGGACGTGACTGACACCTCTCCCTGTTCAGATAACTTCCTCTATCCTTCCATCCTCCTCTCCCGCCATCCATCTTTCATTGCTGTTCAAAGGGAATACACTCCCCTCTTTATGCTTACAAAAGGAGCATTCATAATCAGGAAATTTCCTCTGGTATTCCAATGACTGGATTACCTGGAAATGTCACACGCCCCCCATGGACCTCTCAGGTCTGCTTGTTACAGAGTGCTGCTCAATCTGACCTAACCTTTAAGAATGGTGAGTTCTGAGGCGTGTTTCAATGAAATGCAACTGAAAGCTGAGAGCTGAGAGCTAATGCATAATGAATCACTGATTTAAAGGTGCAATCCGCAGTCCAAATAATACCGAAAGGGCACACCCTCACATGGTTTTGGTTAACAGCTGAGGAATGGCACTGAGGAAATCGAACCACTCTCAACTTTAAGGACAGTGCTTATGGAGTTAAGGACTGCCTATTAATGATATCCTAGTTATAATGTTGGGAGAATATACAGTACAGTGGCAGTTCAAAATTACCTTCCACTCTATAAAAACTTATGGGTGTGGTAGTTTATAATCAATTTAAGAGCCGAAAATGTAACAATCACATATTGTCCCTTTAGTAAATGAAATGATCACAGTCCTGTTGCTGAGGAAAGAAAGCAGAATTGTATTCTAGATCTGATGTAGTACAGGGAAGCTGCACAGCTGTGGCTGGCACAGAGTCTGATTTACAAAAGACTGATTCCAATCCCCAAGACTGTGATCATACAGTAGGAGCTCGTTCTCGCTAGACGCTTTCTGTCTTCTCTTCCTCTCTCAGCTCCCTTGTTCTTTTTCCCGGCAGTGTAAACAGACCACCTGCTGAGTCTTGGAAAGTGACATCATAGCTCCACCATGCAGAACTAACCGGGTCAATGAAAAGTTAATGTGGCCTAATTAAAATATGTATTCTGCATAAGGAATATCAGCTTTAGCTAGCAATGGGGTGGATGTGTGTCACACACATAATTAGTCCCTTGGGTTTCTGCTGAGCTGGTCCTTTTTGGATCATTTAATGGGGGCTTGATTGACTTAGTGTATGCTCTCACTAAGGGAAGCTGAGGCCTCCTGCTCATATCTTTTATGCAGTGACGCCATTTTGAGTCTGCCTGGTTTCCAGACAGTCACCACGGGAGATCTGGCTGTATTCAAAGGGCCTCAGTTGCAGTCTGGCCTCGGCTCCTAATCCTAAATCAGTTGTTGCCATACACCATTATAGCACTTTACTGTGTTCATCTGATCTCTAAAAGGACTCCACCACAACATTTTTAAGCAGTATCAAGTTACATCCAAAAAGGTATTTTGCTAAATTGCTTAGCTCACCACTTACAATGCACAACAATGCATGCAAACTAGCACAATATTACGTGCATTGTTGGGGCCACTACTGATGTCGTAGCGATGATTCCAACCTCTCCTAAAGACACTACCGATGTCGTAGAGATGATTCCAACCTCTCCTAAAGACACTACCGATGTCGTAGAGATGATTCCAACCTCTCCTAAAGACACTATCGATGTCGTAGCGATGATTTCAACCTCTCCTAAAGACACTACCGATGTCGTAGCGATGATTCCAACCTCTCCTAAAGACACTACCGATGTCGTAGCGATGATTCCAACCTCTCCTAAAGACACTACCGATGTCGTAAAGATGATTCCAACCTCTCCTAAAGACACTACCGATGTCGTAGCGATGATTTCAACCTCTCCTAAAGACACTACCGATGTCGTAGCGATAGGAGCTGACAGAGGAGTTGACTAATTCCACTCACCATCACTATTACGACAGCACGATTGGGCCTATCGCCCAATCACCATCCATCTCCTGACTGGATAGGAAGTCATTATCATGCCATTAGAACACCCCATTCAGGTTCAAAAAGCAGGGGGTTTTAGGTAATTACGTTTTAACACCTACACAGTTCTGCTTACTCATTGGAACCGTCCAGACAGTTACACTGAAGAGGGTCTGCACTCTATGACCACTGAGCTGGCTGGAAAACTCCTGTGGTCTCATTTATCAAGCGTGCGTATGCTATAATATGTGCGTAAACAATACGTGTGATTGTGGTCATTAATAAGAAAAATAATACTGATGAAAAACTTGATCAATTATTATCCATCATCTGAACATTTACGAACATTCCATTCTGGAGCGAACATTCATATTGATAAATCAGGCCTGTAAGGGTTTGGAGGAGACGGGAGGCAAAGATCCAAATGCAGAGTGTTTATTGACGGAGGGAACCGCAGTCAGAACAGGACTGGATGAATACCATGACTACACGTAAACTGCAGAAAACAAAAGACACTACAAACGGAACACTAGACAATTTAAGAAAGACTAAGGGGAACCACCGGGACTGAGAGTGCATGACAGACAGTGTACTAGGCAAGGAACGTAGACACAGATGGCACTGATGGAAAACACTCGCGAAACACTGACACACACACAGGGCTTACGTACACAGCCTCATCAGAACAAGGACTAACAGGTGTGATGACTGACGCGACAATGAGGGACGGGTGAACTTCATGAACAAGGAAAACTAACATAGAGATAAACGAGAACACTAGTGACCAGAAAGCCACACAAGGCATGAGACAGAAATACATAGACAACCCGACTACACAACTAACCAGACGAGACACGAGACGGGACGTTACAAGGCCCCAGGTTGGGAAGACCCAGTCCAGTCAGACTGTGTGTGTGTGTGTGTGTGTGTGTGTGTGTGTCTGCTTTGAAAACATTGTGGACAAGTCTCCCTTTGTTTCAGTTGGTTTTCTTCCATCTTGTGGCGGAATATGAACCTGACCTACCCCCTCCCTCCTGTATATTAAAGGTCATATCCTTATTGGTTGGGCCCTGTGGGAGCAGTGCTCTCCTAACAGGCTCACTCAGGGATGTCAGGAGGAAGCATTGAAAACCTAATATTGCCTTCGCGTCGCTTCAATAGCTCCGTCGGACATCGAAGATTGCTTACGCCGCAGGAGTTGGCGAGAGGGCTATTTGAAAAAACGGTCAGGACCAAGAATGACGAGGCAGGGGTGAACCGTTTTTTGTCTCCTTACAGACCGTTACCATGGTGATGCGGGGGGATGTATGTCAACAGTGTCTGGGCAGTGCTGGTTTGGTTTATATGCCATATTTAGGTTATAAGTCTCTCATACATAATTCTAATGGAGGAACATATTTTACCTCGAAGACCACTTCTGTTTGCGTGGAGGAATCTCGGTGTGTGCATGCGTGCGTGCGTGCGTGTGTGTGTATTACACTCCCCATGTCCACCTGTACTTCCATCCTTTCACTCCAAACCTGTCTCAGGCTCTATATCAGTCAGATGATATCAGTCCTCTCTTTTTAATTACAACTAAAGACATATTCTTTAGTTTTTTTGTGGGGGTGGTGGGGTGTCAGTGTATGTCAGTAGTAGTGGGATGGACCTTACATGCTGTGCTAATATATACAATACAGTTGTTTGTGTTTGTAGTCAGCCCACTCCAGCCCCCACCCTTGAAGTTAATGCCACAGTAATGACTACAGCAGACACCCTGTCCTCCATCCACACAAAACAAAAATAACTCTGAGGCAAAAAAAATAAGTGTTGTCAGCTGAATGAAGGAAATGAGAAGTTTTGACTTTTCTCCTTCCTACTTTCCATATTTCTGTTTCTCTTCCTCCCCACCCATCTTTCTGTCTTTCTGCTTTGCTGTTGTCAATGTTCACCCTCTCTTCTTCCTCCCTGTTTTCACTATTTATCCTCTCTTCTTCCTCCCTGTTCTCACTATTTACCCACTCTTCTTCCCTGTTCTCACTATTTACCCTCTCTTCTTCCGCTCTGTCCTTTTCGTTTCTGTGTCTGCCTCACTGTTCTCTCCCTTCTTCTATGCCTCCCTCATTTTCTCCATGCTGGGCTATTGGCTGCTGTGTAACCATCTCCTTGTTGGCACGCCAGTCTGGCTGGAACCGAGGAACAAACATGAGCCAAGGCAGCCTGCAGAGGGAGAGGGAGAGAAGGTGGATGGAGAAAGAGAGAAATAAATACGAAGGGGGGGAGAAATGGAGAGGTAAAAATAGAGAGATAGGAAGAGGAAAATACAGGCATAGGGAAGGGGAGGTGGAGTAAAACAGAGAGATGGATGGAGAGGGAGAAGGATAGTGAGGGAACAACGATGAGAGAGTCGGCGGGAGAGTGGTGAAGAAAAAGAGAGGGTCTGCTTTCAACCCAACGCTGTTGAGGAAGGCCTCCTTTGTCACCGCCACTGATGCGAAAAGCGTCGCCTGCCATTCTCAGGACGAATTCGACTCGTGTCTGAGATCTCCAGCCCGTAGGGTCCCTGATGGTCGCTAGCTGACAATTCGCTTTGTAGAGCCGTCTGTAGATCACAAAACTGCATGTCTCTGCTTCTTAATTCTAACTATGTACTTTCTCTGATCTCTGTCTGTGTGATCCATTGATAGTGGCAGCACTCATCTTCACAGATCGTGTTTCAGTGACAGGAGACGTGGTCCTCTCCTCGCTTTCCCCACCCCCAGTCCCTTACACTGCTTCATCTCAGAACTGTCATATTACTCATTCAAGTCAGAATTTATGAAGGGAAAGGATTTGAAAGCAACATTAGGTTGAGTTCTGGGTGTTTTCCCAACCAATGGTCCACTTTTGTCAAGAGAAATTATAAGCAGTTATAGTGATTAGTATATCTCTGTAGAGAAATTAGGGTTCTTTATTTTAGCCCCAAGCCAGTTATTCTGGAGATTCCATCAGCTATCATATGTATCATTTTAGTCTATCGCCGAAGGGGAATGATTTTAAAGTGACACCCGTTTGGATTACTTTCCTTAGCAGTGAGCCATTTGTTCTGGAGAAACTATCAGTGCAATGTGCCCTGTTTGCATAGTCACAGAAAGCTGAACCCTTTGGTTTAAAAGTCTCCTAATCTTCCATCGCTGGCTCTCAATGCAGGAAAATAATTGTAATATTGGAAAATGTAACTGTACATTTTGATCTTAGTGCCTTAGTTTTTCCATCCATTTTGAATCTCCTGTCAAGTTCTGCTGCCCAACATGTGGTCTAGCTGTTAAACACCTTGTAATTTAAAGAACTTGTAGAAGATTGGCAATGTTGGTATGGGTGGGGTCATTAGACACGAGATGTCCCATGTGGCTCGTATACCCGCATTGATACAAGTCCAGACCCTACATTTAACTTGTAGGAAAATTGTCCTATCTTGCTAACAAAATCAACCCCGCCCCCATAGCAAAAAAATTAGTTCTACAGTTGGTTTACTACAATTGTACGTGTTGCCATGAAGCTCAGAGAAAATATTGCAGTTTCAAAGCATGTTTGCTGCAGCTGTACTTGATTATAACTGAGAGAGGGTTTAGCTATTTTGGTCTGTAATTCAGGTCTGTAATTCATTACTTCATGTTTAGCTAATTTAGAATTTACCAATCTGATATTGGATATCATATCAAATTTAAAAATGGCCTCTTTTGTATTCTACTGCTCTGCTGTATAACCTGTGAAAGGTAAGAGATGTCCGACCCTGACTGTGCCTACCAAACAGGCCAGGAGCCACCACAGAGGTGTAAAACACCAGAGTCCTGCTCTTTATAGGATCAAACTGAAAATATTATACCTTTTCAACTGAAAATTAAAATGAACGTTTGGAAAAAGGTGTCCTCCACCCTGTTTCATTACGTTTCCTTCCTTTTGGTGCCTAATGAACATGACTCCAGATACTGAAGGGAAGGCACCAGTCCTGCGTGTTTTCCCTCCATCAGTTAGGTTGTTTTTGGATTTGTGCCCAACTTCGGAAGCAATGAGACTGATGGCAACTTACTCTACTGTACCTGAGGGAATCTTAATCCTGCCTAATCTGTTAATTGGCTCTATATTCAATGTCTAGTGAGGAAAACAGCTGCAGGGAAGGACATGCAGCTGACACACAACCACAAAAGCATACAGAGACACACAAACACACACAGACACACACACCGACACAAAAAGATAGACAGGCTAATAAGTTCTGTCATAACAATATGCACACACACACAAACACCCACACCTACACACACATTGTACAGTAATAACGCCCCAGATCTTTTCCATGGCCAGGATCTGATGGGCATTGTTCTCCTCTTCTGCCAGACTAGTGGGTAGATCCTTCTGTCACTCCGCTAGTGTTACGAATGGAGAACATTCAAAATGTACCACTAAACTACCAGAATTACAGAATCTTTTAAGGACTTTATAGAAGCACATGGACACAGTTTTATTTAACCAATCAATACTGTATATGCTATTTATGAATATACTTTTCTTATCCAAATGAAAATGACAAGTTAAGCTATATTGCCTTATCTTTTTGGCTAATTACCAAAAATAAATGATTCTGGTGACTTTGTTAAAATACTGATGACTTTGTTAAAATACTGATGACTTTGTTAAAATACTGATGACTTTGTTAAACTACAGATGACTTTGTTAAACTACAGATGACTTTGTTAAACTACAGATGACTTTGTTAAACTACAGATGACTTTGGTAAACTTCAGATGACTTTGGTAAACTACAGGTGACTTTGTTTAACTTCAGATGACTTTGGTAAACTACAGTACTGTCTCCTTGCTCTCCACCTGGACAACTCAAGTTCCATTCTCCAGGCCTACTGACAGTGTTGTTGTGTGTGTCTCAGGCTACGATGCGATGTTTCAGGCCGCCTATGTTTCAGCACTCCACTTTTATGAGTAGGTGTTGAGAAGTGTTGAGAGCATGCCGTCCACTGACGTGTCTATTTTAGATATTTTAGCTGTGACAGAGCTGTAAGGGAAGTGGAGAAAGGGAAGGTGGGTGGTGAGCGACAACACCCCTCATAACTCAGCATTCATACTGTATGGTTGGCCTGGTTATGCGGTTTGGTGTGGCCGTCTGGTCAGTCACCTGCAACAGGAATATCACAAATATCACTTTGTTTTCCAGAAAACCTCATCTCCATTTGGGGACAGTGTGAATACTGAATCTTTATCTTTAAAAATCTATATTTTTACGTCTGCAGTCTAAGCTAACATAATAGTCATTGCGAATATGATGCCTTGAGTATTCTTATCCTGGTCGCTGTATTACAACAAATTCTTAGGATTATTCAGAGGAAGGTGCCAAGTGACTCAGTGCTGACCTTGGTTGGTGGAATGGATGTCGGGTGTGGCTGCCTTGACTTGTCATGCTGCAGTGACTCCTTGTGGCAGGTTAGCACCTGCAAGCATTTTCATGGTTGTTGGCCAGAACATGCACATTGCTCTTAGAGTGCAGGTCTTGACAGTTTTTTCTTGGTTGGGCAGGCAGTGTGGTAAGAAGAAGAATGGCCTGGCGAGATGTGTATCAAAGGATATATCTTGACCTTGACTTTCCAGAACCCACTAGGAGTTGCTGCGACAAGGCAAGGACATAAAATCATGAAAGTTTGTTGGGACAAAAATGTGGTAAAATTGTTAATGAACGAAAATAATGTAATGATACAAATTTTGATTTGATGTTTTAGTCATTTAGCAAACCCTCTTCTCCGAGCAACTTTGACTTAGCTAGGTTGAGCAGCCACACAACTGTATGTTATGAATATACGTAGAATATGCAATTTCAGGAAATTGCTGTATGGATTATAAATCATTCAAAAAAATTGGTTGATACATCTTTTGTTTGTTCCTTATTCCAAATTCAAAGCTTTAGGAGCCTTTTTAAAACCTTGAACACGCTACACGTCTGCATTTCTTGCTGTGCAGGATGATCAGATTAAGATATGGCATCTGTAGACCCCAGGGTTTCCTTCCTGGGGCCCCAGCCATATGTCCCAAACTGGAAGGGAGCTCCTATCTCCGGTATCCCCCAGCCAGAGCTCTTGTCTCCTTCCCTGAAATGGGGCTTGGTAAATAGGCCGGCTGGTCTGGGTGGCCTATTAAAAATCCTTTCAGAAAAGCATCTGGGTGGGGCCTTCTAATGCCACGCGTCCCCTCCCTGTTCGCTTATTAACAGATTTACTGCTGATGTCGATGTCACACACACATTTGTTTTTCTATCCTTGTGGGCAACGGAAAACTAGAAATTAAAATTCCATAACCTCACCCTTAACCTAAATCCAACCCAAGCATAAATAGCCTAACCTTTTTGCATAGATGTTACCTAACCCTAAGCCTGATCCTACCCCTAAAACTAACCTGTAATGCCTAAACCTAAAAGTAAACCCTAAACCTAAAAGTAACCCCACTTCTAACACCGACTGTAAGTTTTAATCTTAACCTGAACTGATGAGCCAAAAATCTCATTCTTCCTATTGGGGACAAGTTCAACACATCCTATAGGGACAGGGTTTTACTTTCAGGTTTTACATTCATCTGGTCCCCACATGTAAATATTAGACCTGGTTCACACACAAACACTAAAGCATTGGTGTTATTATTTCATTGCAGTTGAGACAATGGCATGTGACAGATGGACTCTCCTTCATTTCAGTGGCAGAATCACAGGTTCACAAGCCCTTTAGCTCCTTGTCCTTTGGGTCTGTCGAACTGGCCGATACGTTGACAGTGGATCTGCACAAGCAATGGAAGTCTTTACACTTTTAAAGCTTGGGGTTTCTATACATTACCATTTGAAGGAGTGGAACAGAATCGAAGGCAACCTTCCTTGGACTACCGGGTCTCATTGACGAAATCATAAAAGAGGGGACAATAGCCCAAGGATGGTGATGAAAGGAAATGAAGGATGGGGTTGCCATGCCAATGTTGCCTAGTGATAACGCTTGGGGTTTCGGTTCGAGTTGGTCTCGGTGCTCGCTGACAGTGGAGCAATGAGAAATGGGAGGAAACTGATAGGGATCTAAATTGGTGGTACATTGTAATGAGCCTGGCCATGCCTCAAAAGAACTGCAGTGCTGACTTTCATCCCCTCAATGTAGCAATTACCTGCTCAATAAGAGCACTGATTGAATTAGGCTGCAGCAGTTTGCGTGGTAGAATTTTAACCGGCATACAAGTTTGGGTTCACCTTTCTTGGAGTGTCATTTTCAATTTAAGCTACTGAGATCAACCTGTCGGGGGAATATGTGGGCTTATAATGTAGTGCACCTTACTGGAATGAAAATGAAATGAGAGAAGCTTGTTGGATTTTCAGGATGGAAAGTCATCATTGTATTTGTCTAGGTTCACTGTTTTACTTTATTCACTGGGGCCATTTACATTTTTTCGGGCATTAAAATGTTTGCAGTGTCGGTCTGGTCATGATGTCAAATCTGACAAAGTTTAAGATCAGTTGAGACCGGTGAATTGAGACCGGTTAAATGGATAGTCAGTCCTCAGCAAGGAATAGTACTGAAATTAGCTGTATCTGGTGTTGTAACTAATGTGCTTCATCCGTCCCTGTTTTCTCTATTCATTAGCTACCTTTCAAAGTGTTCAAGGAGAGGATCCTCTGTCCCCCCCAGACCTCCTCCTCATCCAATAAGAGGTGACTTGATAGAAGCAAACATTTTAATATTTCAGTGATGCATTGACAGTTCTCATCTCCATTATGCTCCAGCCATTCTCTTGGTCTGGTTTGATCAGACTTGAGAACACTCGGGGCAGTCCGTATTTAAACAGACCATACCTGTTTTTATTAAGATGGGTCACTCCATATTTTTTCAGGATTTATTGACAGAGAGAATAGATACCGTGGGAGAAAGACGGAAAGGAACACCAGGAATTGAACCCCGTTCTCGTTTGAGGAGCCGGGAGGATAACCACAGGACCAGGCTGATCTGTTTAGACTGCGGTGGACCGTAGGACTGTTATGATGACTGATTGGAGGCAGTGGAACATGGGCTTGACAGGAAAGCATAATGACAAAGTCGGCCTCTCTTTGCTCTTTTTAACTTTCCCTTGAACTCTCAAATAAGAGTTGCCGTGTAAGCTCTGTATCTTCTAGATTTTATAAGAGATGCAGAACAGTACAGTGTGAAATGTACCCGTATGACTTCACTCCGAAACATAGTCCCGCAAAAAATACTCCGAAATGTTTGATGAATCATTAAATGATGTGGGGTGAGTCCAGTTAACTTCTAGAGATGGCAGGTGTCTGTGACGATGTTGCACAATTTTTCCTTAGTCTTAATTACGTTTCCTGACTGGGCCATGATACAATACAGTTTGTGGACTTTAGCTCTGCATTCAGCAGCGTCATTCCAAAGATATTACAACACAGACTACAAACTGAATGTGTTCAGCTCCATCTGTGAGTGAATCACTGACTTCTTGACCAACAGGATGCCAAAGATGTCCATTCATGTTTCAGACTATTCATCTCTCAGCACCGGAGGGCTACAAGGATGCATGCTTTCACCCCTCCTTTATGCACTTTACACCAACGAATGTGCCTTCAACAATGCATCTGGCAAGCTGCTCCAGTTTTCAGATGGCACCACACACTGACAGTTTTGAATCCAGGTAGCGTCGAAGTTGACCTCCTGACAGACTTGACTTGTGCAGTCAACACCACCTGTTATGTACCACAGACAAAACAATAGAGGTGATGGTTCACTTCAGGAAATGGAACCCATCCCTTGAGACTGAGGGCTCACAGATTTTTTTGGGGGGCAATATCTTTCAAATTCCTTAATCTAAAACCAACGGTGGGAACGCAACATCACAGTGAACACCAAGAAGGCAAACCAGCGGACACTCAACTTACAGCCACCCCACAAAAAATCTGCTTGTTTCTCCTGACCCGGCTCAACATAATAATCGTAGTATTCATCTTTGCCTCTTCCTTTACCAGTTTCGGTCTGCATCTGCCCGCTGCACAAGTAAACTGCAGCGTATTGCACTGTGTATGGAAAGAGTAGTCAGTAGATCGAAGCCCCACTGTTCCGCAAATTTCTTGTTAATGTACTTGTTGAATTATGGTGAAATAATGATGAATGACTTGGTCAAATTGGTCAAATTATATATACAACAGAGCACATTAGTTTTCAGGGTTTTTCATTGACTATGAAAACTTTTCCAGATTGTAACAGGGTAAATGCTTAATAAAACCCAATAAGTTTTGTAGAACAATCCCTTCCAATCTCATTTGGAATGCTAGATATCAGTTCAACCAGTGGACTAGCATTTTCAGTCCCTATGAGAATCTCCCTTATTGTAAACAGTATTTCTACATACCCAGAAATGTGCTTTGTTTTTTATGGTGTAGTTGATTGGAAAGACCTTTAGCTCATAAGAATTTGTCTTCTTTGTTGGTTTCCTTTTTTTGCCACCGCCTGCCTCCACACATACTCTCACCAAAGGTGATGACACACCATTATAACATCTGTCAGTAGATGGACCGTGTTGTATTTTCTCTGGCAGCAGAGTTTCTCCTTTTATTCTCATTCCATTTCTTGTGACACCTTAGTCTACAAACAGAGCTAGTGATGAAAACGACAGGCTTGGAACTAGAGTGCAAGGGATTTTAGTTGTCTCGACTAATCTACAACTGTCTTATAGAGGGCAAATAGAGAGAGTTCCAGACATGCTAGGAATCAGTAGAACCCCTCTAACATGGAAATAACGAGCTAATTGTCACATATTACATGACACTACATTACTGATACATTACTCCACTTGACACTACATTACAACAGTAAGCTACATTATACTCATTCACCAATACTGCCACTACTTTACACATTGACAGTACACTACATTACCACTTCATTAAAGTACATTACTTATATATTAAGTTTCCATTGCATTCCAATACATTAACAATGTATAACACTTCAGTGCACAGCATTGCCAATACATTAAACTACATGAAAGAAAAACCTATCAATGGTTTTTGGTCAATATTTTATAGCATGTTGTCTAACAAATGAGATTTGGTCATCTTCTTGACGAGTGTGAAGGATATTTACTCAGTAGTGACAGTCATTCCACGGTACTACGTATATTAAGAAGTAGAATCAGGGGGTGTACAGCCATGAATCAAAATACAGTACATTCCTTTTTCCTTTTTTTCTATTTATGAAAACACAGTACTGTACCATTCAAGTCATTTGTACCTTTCCACTACCGCCCCCTCCACCCACAGAATGTGCTCCTACATTACCTCCCTCCTACCTCCACCTCTCAGCTCTTGCCTTGTAGGAATGCTAATCTCGTTAGCCAGGCATTCCAGAGCAAGCGGGCAGGAATTTTGCGGTGATTGCTAAATTGCTCAGGACATAAAAATGTTAACTGGTCTGTGACTGCTGCCGCCGCCCTCTGCTGCTGGCTTCATGGACCACTTTAGACTGGGTCTGTCTGTGTCTGGCCGGGTGGTGACATCACCACCTGCGTCATACCCTCCCCTCTCCAGTGACTTCCAAATCAGGATTATATAGGGTTACCTCTGCAAACACGGAAGGGGGATGGAATTCTCTGTCAGCTCGGTGCATCACAAAGTTTAAAACAGAGATTGTAGATTGTATTTTAGGATTTGTATTCCGTACATAAGTGTGAACAGGTAGTCTGTTTTGATTCGCTCTTTTAAAGTGTATGCACTTGCTCTTATCCAGAGCGAGTTACAGTGTCTGCTGAATGCCTATTATGCAAAATGTCAAAATTAAAACAAATCTGACCGATACAATACGTTTCAGAACTGTAGGAGTAAAAAAACAGATTTGCGTGATCAGTTGTTCGATTGATAAAAAGCCATTAGTACATACACTATCGTTCAAGCTGCTCCCAGAACAGCTCAATATGGTTGAGATCCGGTGACTGTGCTGGCCACTCCATTATAGACCAGCTGACTGCTTCTTCCCTACATAGTTCTTACATCGTTTGGAGCTGTGCTTTGGGTCACTGTCCTGTTTTAGGAGGAAATTGGCTCCAACATAGTGCCGTCCACAGGGTCTGGCATGGTGCTGCAAAAAGGAGTGATACCGTTCTTCAAGATCCCTTCTATCCTGTACAAATTTCAAAGTGACCTCAAATTTTTGAATGGTAGTGTATATGACTTCTGAAGATGAATTTGCAAAATTGCTGTTTGATGACCTTCCCAAAAGAATAACAGCCTCCATATTTGTGTCAGAATAGAGCTATTAATAAGTATTCCAATCAGACAGCACTTGTGCCTGTGTCATATCCTATTTTTGGGGGGTCCTTTGAAGTTGCATTCCCTTTGTAGTCTGTGTTTGAGGGAAGTTTTGTGCTGTGATGTTATCTGGAGCCTCTGTGCTTTCATGTCTAATTGGTTTATGTTGGATGCTGGAGGCTGACAGAGAGCGAGTGGAGATTGTCTGTCTGACTCTGAGTGAATGATCAGCCGCATCAAGTGCAGTTGGAAAAAGTGCAAAGGAAGATGGCCCTTTCCCAGCGGGTCTCTCTTTACCAACTCATCATGTATCGTATCCCATCGGTCTATGAGCGTGAGCTTTCTGTCTGGAAACGCGAGTGTGTTTCTGTTGTGTTTCACTGAACAGGACAGCATATGCGTTTGTGTGTGTAAAACCATGTAACCCATGGTTGTGGGTAAAAACACAAGAATAAAATAACTGCCAGATATTTGTGCGGGTGGAACGCACTGCTAAACAGAAGACGCTGACGCGGCTGAGTCAGTTTCTTCCATGGATTGTGTAACGTGAAGAATGATTGTTGCTTTTTGTTGAAACCATATGGAATTTAGCTAAGACTAGTAAGTTGTTGTGACGTTGTTGTCTGTATTTGCCAACAGCTCCTTCCCTGAAGCTGCAACCATAAGGAGCCGAGGAGAGGAAAAAATGTGAGCCTTAAAAGCATGATAGCATTCAAAGGCTTATTACGATGACCACTGATCATTGGCCTGTAACCGTCCATCCAAACGTGCCCTCGTGTTTTAACCTACAAGACTCTTGAACTCAGGAATCCCTTATACCACAGTCGTCTAATTTCTTTGTGCTTCATGGACAGCATGCTAAAGCACATTGACATGGGCTATTTCAGGGTGTATCATTTGTATGTTTTTGAGTATGTGAGAGAACATGCATGCCTGTCTTTTCTCCAGCCTCAGTTCTTGTCGGGATTCCTGACTGTCCTAACCCTGGCCAGCAGGGACTTTTCAGGGGAACGGTTCGCTGATAACATCTCTCCTGTCATCCATCTCTCTTTCTGATGATGGCAGGGAGGAGAGGAGTGTAGATGGGAGGCCAGGGGAGGAGTGGAGGGTAAACTACACAGTCGAAAGCCTCATCCATATGGCTGTCATGCCTTGTCAGTTTGAACAGTATATTTTAACAAATGTGACAGTGAAGCCTCCACTTCTCACTTTCCTTCTTCAAAATACATCAGATACAGCATGCATGACCTTTCACCTCTGTTGGAATAGCGAACCGAGACAGCCTATTCTAAAAGCAGATACTCATGATTACAGCCTGCCAGTCCAGTCCAGCTGTCCTGACCATCCACTGTGCCAACCATGGCCCAAAACAACATGGCGGAACTAATGACTGGCCGTTCCAGTGCCGCTTCGCGCTGGATGTTGTGCCAGGGCGTTCAGAGTACCATGTTGTTTTCGTTTTAAAGATCGGCCGCTCACTTACAAGATGATCAGTCCCTTTTCCTGCCACTTTCAAGCCCATGGTTGGTGTCCTCCAAGTGGGATGACTGTGCGGTTCTGCATGCCATCTCCTTTAGCTTTTCCCTCACAATACAGACATTTTGTGACGAGAAAGTGTGATTCAGTTCTTATGCTTTTCCGTGGAGCCTTCACAAAAAGGTTGACATGCGCAGGCTGATGTGCAAGTATCTGTGATTTGTGATCCTTAACACCATTTTATCCATCAGCTGGTCGGGAAACATTGTGGGGGCTTAAATTATTTCAATAGGGGCCTTACTGCAGGGAGGCTATGGAGGAAAATAAACTCTGCAGGATCTATTTGAATCTGTCAGCAGTTTCTCTTTTTTTAGTCTTTTGTTTCTCTCGTTCACTTTCTCTCACTTTTGGCCTCTTCCTCTCCGGCTTCCATCTCTTCAGGGCGGGAAGTTGAGATACTTGGGAAAATTGAGCTTATTGAAATGAAATCTATTAATATTGCATGTGTTTTCATTTCATTGTCTGCATTAGCGTGTTCTTGTTTCCTTCTCTGAGCATTTCCAGTCTGCTCTGTATGGATGTGTATCAGAGATTGGCCTTCCTCTGGAGAAGGAGACAGTCCCCTGAGCTGGTCTGCTGGCCCACACCTCTCTGTCAATTAGACTTGTCTCATGGTCACCAGATTGGCTACTGTCCGTCACTCCATTGCCTTTTACTATTGGTTTGATTGTGGTTGATTCTGTTATGTGTTCATTTTTAAATAGTTTGTTTCAGATATTGTTTCATTGAGAACAAAAAAATGGGCAGTATAGGAATTTCTTCATACATTTTATATAAAAGATATTTTACAGTGGTTCTCAAACTTTCTACCTGCCAGGCCCCAGTGGGTCTATGACAATATCTCAGGACACCCTTACACAGATGAAATCTTACCTGTTTTCTTTTCACTAAAAGTATGTTTTTATTTTGTTTATTCAAATTTAATTGGTTGTTGTTAATGACATCAGTGTACATTACTTGGTACATTGCTTTACAAAAAAGTAAATGAATAAGCAGAACGTCAGACTAATTGCAAAATCTGTTCTTTCATTGTGAGGACTGCAACAGGCTTCTGGAAATAATCTGGTCAATGTGTAGAAAGGACTTTGACAAGCTTTATGCTTTTCACAAGTATTCAAACCCCTGACCAATTATCTTATCTTATATTAATGAATTACCAATGGTACATTGAAATTTTGTTCTGCTTGCTATTTTATTTTTAAACAAACTCAAAACAGAGATACTGTAATACAAATGCATAGACAGAGAGGGAAAGTAATATCCAAAATAATATCCATGTTTTTGGATATCCTGGTGAGCACAGTTAGATCATTAATAAATGTAAGCTGCATCAGTCCACCCGGGCACTGCCAAGAAAACATAGAGAGGCCAACAATCACTTTGAAGGACCTACAGAGTTCACTGGCTGGGAATGGAATAATGGTGCCCCAATCAACAATATCAAGAGCTCTGCATAACACTGTCATGTATGAGAGGGTGGTAAGAAAGATGTTATTCAGAGAGTATCATCTGAAAGAATGTCTGGAGTTTGCCAGAAAGCATGACATTGGATGGAGGTTAGATGAGACCACAATTGAGATTTCTGGTGAGAACTCATTACATACTTACCTCAAAAGCTGTTTTCAGAACAAAATGTGGGTCTGCCAAAAACGTATGCAAGCAACATAATTCAGTTTTTATTTTTTCTTACGAATATGACTTAAAACTAATGTCACCATGCAATAACTGAGTTTTAGTTTTTTAAATAAAATATATAACCGTATGAAATTTAAATGTACCATTTTTAATTCAATAATATCAGAGAATTGATCAGTGGTTTTAATCATTTTGCAAGGCTATGTGGATTATTTATCTAGTACAATAGCTGTCAAATAGATTTTTTAATAATTTTTTTTGTCTCAAGATTCTCCTGGCAGCTCTCTTTGGCCCCCTGGGGGGCCTAGACCCTTGATATGAGAACATAGAGAAATATTCAGTCGACGGTTGGTAGGTATTAAGAAAAGAAAGCCATCCTCCCTCCTTTTATCTTGCTCATTCCATCTCCTCAACACTCCGTGTTTTGAAGAGCCCACATAATGTGTGTTAAATGCTTCAGAGAAAAGCCACATGAACTAAGGAACAGATAACATCATTATTCTCTAGCCATGACATGTTTCAAGTTGTGTGCTTAAACAATTCATTCTGATTTGGTCTGTCAGAATATTGATCACATGGTCAAAATTCTAATCCAGTTAGGCCTGGTTGGTTCTCTGATGCACATGTCCAGCTGCAGCATGGTTTCAGGCCCGACCCACTGCTCTCTGGGAAAAAAACTCTCCCCACTCTCCATCTTTCACCACTTTCTTGTCCAATCAAGCATAAAAATGCCTTAACGATATATATTGTAAGTATCTATTCTAAATCAACTAGACGTCTGTTTATATCTAGCTCTAAGAGGGAGTGGGAGCCATTGTGTAAAGTTTGTTATCCGTAGGTCATGTCCCCGTCTGTGTTTTCAACAGTACAGTAAATCTGGCAGTTAACCACAAACGTGATCGACTTTACCCCCACCCCCGATTCCCTTCTCTTCCTCTCCCCCTGCTCTCTCTTTAACGTTTATTTTCTCGCGCCTGTCACTCCAAGGTATGTGAAGAGCCTTATCAGTTTGCTTCCTGTCCTTTGGGGAGTTCCTGGGAGCAGTTTTCTCCTTCCCTCCCTCCCTCCCTCCCTCCCTCCCTCCCTCCCTCTGTCTTCTGTCTCACTATCTCCCTCTCTGTCTCTGTTGAAATCGTCTTACCCATGTGCAACACATCAACTTTTGCTGAAATGAAACCATCAACACCATGCTTCAGTTCAAGTTTGTGTGTCAAATTCTAGAATATCACTGTTTAGAAGAGGCAAAGTCTGACAGTCTTGGGCACACTGAACAACTCCAGCTGTCTAGTTGTGGAAGCTACAGTTACACTAGTGTGTGCGTGTGCGTGTGCGTGTGTGTGTGTGGGAGGGAGGGAGATACCTCAGTTTTTCTTGATTTAATGCTCCTGACAGATCCCCCTTGGACCAAACCCGGTCAGGTGCGAGACAAACGCCGGTGGGTCTTTTGAAAGATGTAAACGCCGGTGGATGAGATCCCCAGACCTTGACTTCTCCCCACAACACCTGACTAGCGATTAACATCAGTGTGAATGATGATCTTAACATATGCAATTAGAGAAAGGGTGCGGCGAGTGGCTGTTCAAAGGAATGTCTAAGCTAACCTACGTAATGTCCTCGCATCGGGCCAACACGAATGCCCTTTAAACCAAATGAGCCCAGTCCGTGGTGAACAAAGAAACCACCCACATTCGAGCACAAGCTCAAGCAGGTGTAATTCAAATGAACATCAACTCTGCCAATGGAGCTTTCACTCTGATTATAAACGTTGTCGCGTACCATGACGTCAAAACTCACAACAAGCCTTAGGGGGCTGGGATGTAGTGCACGCTGCCCAAGATAGAGGGACTAGTCCAGGCCAAAATGCCACCCTATTCCCCTAAAGAGTGCACTACGTTTGAGTGCACTACTTTCACCCAGATCCTCTGGTCAATAGAAATGCAGGGGATATAGATAAATATATATATATATAAATAGGGGATAGGGTGGTATTTGCCCCACCCCCCGTGTGGTTCTGAGGAGCAGGTCCTGTGATGAATGATTCGTAGAGGTAACAGTTGTGAGAACATGAAGGTCGCGTACGCACCGAGCAGCTGCACACTTCAAATGAGACGCTAGCAGGCCTGCGGTCACCGCCCTCCCCCTCCCTCTCTGCCTCCCCCTCCCTCTCTGCCTCCCCCTCCCTCTCTGCCTCCCCCTCCCTCTCTGCCTCCCCCTTCTCTCCGCCTCCCCCTTCTTGCGGTTTTCTCAGTTTTTCCCCCTAGCCTTCCCTTTGTTCTTCCATCCCTCTATCCCTCCCTCGCTTTTGTCACATGTTCCTAACAGTTTTTCTTATGGTCAGGTTTAGGCTGTCACATTGTGATGTAGGTCAGCCATGGACGAGCCTGTATTTACTGTCATCCAGTAAATAGGGCAGAAGTTATTTCTCCATAGTGCAGGCAGTTGAGCCGCGTTTTCATGCAGGTTGAAATAAAAGAGTTAAGTGTGTGCGTGTGCGCGTGTTTGTGTGTGTGCATGCGTGGATAAAAGCCTCACTTTCCTTTGCCCTCTGTTTTCCTTAAAGACAACTCATTCAGAAGACAAGCCCATATACTGCAGAAATAAATTCTTTGCCTGGTTATTTATTTCTCCAATAAAATGAATTGCTATATTTTGAACCTACGTTACTTGGCTGTCATTATCTATACATAATTTTGGTACGACATTTCAAAGTGTATTTCCATCCTGCACGTCTGTGTACTGACGGTATTTATTCTCTGGATT
>JACXGI010003984.1:28410-58078 GCA_016801175.1 Esox masquinongy
CCCCCCCCCCCCCCCCCCCGTTTCTTATAGTTCTTTGCGTCCAGGCTGCAACCATCCAGTTCACCAAGGAGCCCAAATCCCAGGATGCATTGCACGGCCGCAGCGCCATGCTCCGCTGTGAGGTCAGCGATCCGGCCAACATTCAGTACGGCTGGCTACACAACGGCCAGCCCCTGGACAACTCAGACAGACGGTTCCGTGAGGGCAGCAATCTCAAGTTTACGGCGGTGGACCGGAGGCTGGATGCTGGGAACTTTGAATGTGTTGCCGTCAACACGGTCACAGGAGAGGAGGTCCACTCCACTAATGCCTCCTTCAACATCAAGTGTGAGTGTTCACCCTATAGGTCCATGTAGTCAGCTGGAGGTTGCTCTGGAAAAGTTCATCTGTGCTAAGTGACGCATATTTAAATGTAAACTTCTGGTTGGGTTCTTTCAACGGTCCGAATAGACGTGAAACGCTGAAGACAGGAAATTGAGGGAGTGGCCTGGTTTTTCCATATTGCTATTAGATTTGACATATAATAACTTGCTGTGTGAAATTATTTTATTTCCTTTTTTATTAAGTTTGTGGCTTTTCTTTGTATGAATGGAGTGGCCATAGAATCTAGATTGGCCAGTTCATCCTTCTCCAGACTAAGGGTTGGGCAGCTTGAACTCCTAAGCAGTATGATGTCATCCTCCTAAGCATTTTTCAAACAGTTTGTTTGATAGAGTTGTTTGAGGTGTACCTTTTCTCTAATTTATGATTAGATGATTAACATTACAAAACAGTAGGACGTTTTCATCGGGCAGTTACTTTAATGACTAGAAATGTGTCATACAGTTTGTCAACAGAAAATCATATCTATTGTCTTTTTTTTAAATTATTTAACCATTTTGTAATGTTTGCACCCATTTGAACGGACCCATGTGCTGAACATGTGCAAATAATTTCCTCAAGTTTCAAATAAGCAACACCGGATTTGAACATTTCCGTGCAGGCCACCCAAATGTTAAAAGCCACGTAAAAGGGTCTGTATTGAATTTCAGGTGAGATTGTACAAAATAAGAAAATGTTTCTCTACCTTGTAAGTTGTATGTTCTTTGTTGCTTCCTTCTCATTGAAAAGGAAACTTGATCTGTCACCAAGCATCTGTTTCTGGTTTCTTTTCTCCACAGTGTTGCACTCTCTTTTCCCACATTCCCATAAAAGGCTTTTGTGTGTCGAAATTACTGAGGAGTGTAATTCACCTTCCAGTCATGTCATTATTTTCATTCTAGATTAACAGTGTTCTGCTTTAACATCTTATTTCATTCAGGAGGTTTTTCTTAACCACCCCCCAAATCCCTATCCCTTTGTATTTTAATGGTGACAGAAATTCATGCTAAGTACTCAGAGAACTTTAACTATGGTATTTTTTTTGTCACATAACCAAACCATAGCAGCCCTCCTGTGTTTCAGATAGGGGGATTTCAGATATGAACAGCAGCCTTGTTTATTGTGAAGCTGCCCTCCTGCTGGGTACTGGCAAAAACGTTTTTTGTTTCTCAGGAGCACAGTAGACATATTTGAACTATATTTCTTTTGCTATGCCTGGTACAGCTGACGTAAAACATATATGGCCTTTTTTTGTCATTTAGCAAACATTCTTACTGAGATTTACAGAAACTATTTGGGGTATGTGTCTTGCTAAAGGGCAGAGTGCTTGAGTCTAGGTTTCAAACTAACGACTTTTAGGTTGCTGGCCCACCACTGTAGCACTGTCTGTTCCCACAGAGAAAACAGCTGGATTAAGCAATGCACAGATGAATCCACAGTTTCAGCATGTTATGAGTCTTCAATAAGCCAGGCTGGTTGGTTTTTAATATTTGGTGAGGTATGTTCTATAGATCCTGAGCACAGATTCAGATGACAGATTATCAGATTACTGTGCAGAGTAATGAATCAATACACACACACACACATATACATATACACACACACACACACACACACACACACACACGCGCGCACACACACACACAGGCCTGAGATTTAAACAACCACAAGGCTGTGTGATCTCACTTCACCAGCAAGCCTGTGGCATCTGCTACCTTGGCTCAGTTCCTATTAATGAAGAACAGCCAGTTATCCTGAAGAAACATATTATTTTTGAGGCCCTTGTCTGACCTGAAGGAAAGTAATTTTAAGTCCTGTGATTAAAAATGAGCTACATTGATCCACATGGGGACACAGTGGAGGTGTTTAGTAAACTCTGAGCTGAGCCTCTAAACTGAGGCTCTGGGCTGAGGCCCTGCGTTCCACACAACTGTATTGGTTTTGACTGACCTTCTTAAACCATGTAGCTTTCTGAGTAAGGGGCAGTAATGCAGTAAATGAGAGCAGCATTGCACCCTTTAACGTCAAGTCAAATTGTTTGTTAATTTTAGATGATTTGGTTTATTATTTTTAAGATATATTTTTGGGCATTCATGCTGTATTAACAGAGACAGCAGGGAAACATGAGAGAGTTTTTACCGCAAAACCTTTTGTCTGATTCCAACTGTCTCGGCAACAGTACATGAAACCACTGGGCCAACCAGCCCACAGAGCATTGTTGTCAACATCCTGATTACTTCCAGGGATCTTTAGCTAGTGGTGTCAAAACTGAACTTTGTAATTGCTGTAAAACATGAAAAACATTTTTTTATGTTGTGTTATGAAGAAACAATTTCATCAGAACATCTGGCTAAATGCACAAAATTATCCCCACTTTTTGCTTGCAAATTACAATCTTTTAGGCGTTCACTAACATAGATTGTCAAAGCCTAACACCGGAATATTATGTTATATAACCTGGCTAGTCGTGTTGGCCATAGACCAAGCTCACCCACCTGACTCAGATTGTGATTTCATGGACTGTGCGAACAACAACAACAGTATTTGTGTTGCAGCGGGATGTAGGGCTGTGTTCAAAACAAACGATGACAAGTATGCTTGGTAATTCCTCAGCAGAACAGGTAGCACAGCTGTAAATGAAATGTAAAATATACATCGAATCAACCTTGTCAAGACTGGACTTGTGTCATGTGAACTGTTTGGTCGCGACATACCCTGTAATCTCCAAACAGTTCCTTTTTAGTTCCCACCATGATTATGCACATGCTTTTGATATTTCTTCTGTAATTAACCGTTTAATTTAGCCTGACCCATATAGACTAATTCACACAAGTGCACTGTAAGGATTTGACATTATAATGTTTTGAGATTTGTTTTGTTGATGATATATTCAGATATTGTAAGATCCCATTCATTCCTAATGAGGACTTCTGCTTGACTGCCAATATGTCTGCTTTATTGCTTCAAAGGTTCTCAATGGCCACAATACAGCAACAGCAATCAATTATATACTGTAATCATCAAAATACACTTGTTTACTTAGTTTTTGTCCACAAAAAACTGGAAATAACCTGTAAATCAGATGACAATTAGCTTAACCTAAGAAATCTGTTCTCACAAATAGAATGAGAGGTGTTTTGAATTTTTGCTACTGAGTCAGTTATTAATGGGCACAAACATGGTGACAGTGATTGAATAACTCAATCTGCCAAGTTCATGGAAAGTGAGGGAGAGCCACAAGACCAGAATTCTCCAATATCCCTGCAGATTTGGCATCTTTTGATGGTATTCCGCTTCTGTGGCCTGTTACCTTCACTAGGTTTTTATTTTTCCCTTAAACCTGCAATTAAAGAGCTCACACATACAGATGAATTGTCACTGTACACTACAAGCTGTAATCACATCATTGGAAGTGAAAGCTGTTTTTGCGCGTCTTCATCTGCATCCACACATTTTTTAATTTGTCCGATTTGTTGTCGGCGTGTTTGATTTGCCACCGATCATTATGAATATCTTTTGTTTGGCCATGTTGTGACAGATCTGGTCATATTTGCCCAACATGCATTTAACGTGCAATAAACCCTTAGCCTTCCAGTAAATAACCCCCAATTCCCTTGGGACAATATTAGTTCATGCATGTGCAGTCATGTGTGTGTGAGTTTGCGTGTGTGTGCACATGTGATTGTATGTCTACCATCCATGTCGGCTTTTTATGTGACTATATTAAGACCTAGAAACCCACTCCCCCGTGTGTCAAGCGATACAGTTCAGTGCCGCTGTGTTCTGGGAGAAAAGGGCAGCCTCCCAAATCAATTCCCTATTTAGTGCTTTTCTTTAGTGGCCTACTTTTGACCTGGTCAAAAATAGTGCGCTATAATAGGGTATAGGTTGCCGTTTGGGAAGCAATTACAACAAATCTATTTCAGACTCGACGAAGGCTCTGCTAATCCCTTTAGTTCGGTGGAGTCGTTTAGTCTTTATGTCTTTTCTTTTCTAATGGAAGCTTAGCCTCTCCACTAGCACTTTTGACTCCTAGCCAACTCAGGGTGTTACCCGTAAAGGAGTGGAGGCAACGGCAGAGCTATCGCCAGCTTGTTTATTGGTCCTACAGGTTGTGACTTCCTCTCGTTTGATTATAGCAACGGGATGTGACTCGTAATCTGCAGACTGCTCTGTGGGCCAATGGTTGTGGCTGGTTGTGCGCTGTCAGTGACTTCTGTCAAAGTATTGACACCTCACCAAACCGAATTTCCGCTTTCGAAGCGCAATGGTGTGCTTGGCAGCAGTATTGGGGGAAGTGAAAAACGGCAAACGTAATGTTTTAGGTGGCTAAAACTGTCATTGAACGTGCCAGGTTAACGTGGCAAACTGACACATACCGATTTGGGAGAAAATTTTCGGTGCGGATTTTAAACTATTAGATAGTATGGATATATAAGCCAACACTACGTTAGTTAGTGTCATTTCAGTTTGCATTTAGAAAGCTGCTTGTTCATCACTTTTTGAAAGGTTTTTAAGGGTCACGTTTTAACCCTATTTTAGAGGTTAAGGACTTGCAGGAGAGAGAACTCTAGCTATATTCCATCTGTCAATAAAAAAATCTAAAATAACCTAGCTGACCAAAAAATCTCCTAGCTGACCAAATCCTGCCGTTACTCTGGTAACTGCAGTTTGACTGCATCATGGAAACTGTTCACCATGGCAACGAATCAGCTCGTTAAACGTAGATACTCATGCATACCGGTCCCTTGGTGATTGGAGACGTGAACAAGCCCTAAGCCTCTGTCCTATCAATGTCCTACGATTCATCTGTTATTAAAACTAGCAACGCAGACCTGGCACCCTGCCTTCCTCCTAGTGTTATTAAACCTTGTTGCTCCAAATAATCAGGTTGAGGTTGCCAGACATTCCTCTGTTTTTCTCCCCTTTTCACTGCTCTGATTGTCTTGCCTGTTCATTCTTTCTCAGTAGAAGCTCAGGGTCAAAGAATTTCTGTCCGAATCAACTGACGTGTTGTCATTTGAAGAGGCGATCATGGAGGACGTGATGTCACACGTTCATTTTACTGTACGGACTGACGGGATGACAGACATATGGATGAGACTCTCTCCTTGTGTCTCCTCTCTGTCTCCTCTACCTTTCCATCTCCTGCTCCGCACTCCGATCCGACTCACTGTTTCCTGATATCTGGAAGGTTTGCCTCACCCATCCATCTCCAGCGGTACTAATAACAGTTCTGTTGGTGTCTGGCCCGAGGTCATGACGAGAGAGTCCTGTCTTTAGCCACTCAGAAGACTGGAGGACTTGACTGACAGCCGGAGCTAATCAGCATCTCCTACTCCGCCGTCAGACATGCCACAGACACACACACACAAGCGCACACACATCTGTAGCACTGGGGCATGCTCTGTCAGGGTTGACTAACGAGCCCTGCCTGGCCTGCCTGGCTCATCTAGGGATGAGTGAAGCAGGGATGAAGGCCCGGGAGGGAGGGGGTTGCTGTAATGCATAGTGACAGGCCTTTCCCTATCGCCTCCTCTGACCTTACAGTGGTGCCCCCCACATCCTGTCTCATTCCATGCATAGTTGATAGACGATGAAAACATTGGCTGAGACCGACTCACTATTCAGCCACAGCCCCCCCACCCCCACCCCCCCCCACACTCACACACACACAAACGAGCTGAAACCAATGCTGCACCAACAAATGCTGGGCCCGTGGGACAGACACAAAACAGGCACACGGGCAGAGTGAATGGGGCTGGCGATCTCAACCCCGTTACCTAAAATACATTCAGTCAACGGCAAACATGGTTTCCTTTTCAGGTTTTCGGTTGGGTAAGAGAAATCGACACTGCAGGGGAGAATGACAGACTAATAAGTGCTATCATTGTGGAAATCAATTGGTTCCACTTGAGCGGAAATGGATCGGCAAGGGAGTTTCCCACTGCCTCATGCTGTCCATTGGATTTTTGTGCGGGTTGGCTTGGTCAACACTGTGGTAAATAAAAATGTATTTTTTTTAACAGACTTCTGTGGTTAGATGTTTGTTAAATGAAGAAAAAAAGAGCTGCGGAGGCTGTTTTTTTGCCCAGCTTCAGCAGAATGTTCTGGTTTCCTATTTAACTGACGTCATCAATAAATACCGGTAAGGCAGATTCATCTGATATATTAGAAAGACGCATATTGGTTATTTTTGGGGACCTTTCCGAATATGTCAACTGAGTTGGGTCAAAACTGCATAGGAATTGTGTTCTGTGTGCTTTCCATTGCGGCTCTGTTCAAGACAGTTTCTCCTCTAGACATCAGAATCCCCTGACACCGAGCAACTAGCCTCTCATTTCCTTTTCCATCTTTATGGGCTCCTCTGAGTGGTCTTGTTAACTGAGAAACTCAACGTGGTCTGTCTCCATAAAACACACGCGTGCCTCACAGTCAGTGGGGGGACAGCATAGAGAAACTGATAAATGTTGTGGTTGATCTCGGGGTGTCCCTCTGACCGTGTCTCCACGTTGTCAAGGTAATGGGGCCCCTGCTAGTTTTATTAACATCACTGTTGGCCTGAAGGCTTTGGAACTGTGCGTGCGTGCGTGTGTGCGTGTGTGTTAAAATGTGTTCCATGAGAACAGATACTGGAATATCGCATAACTCAATTTGCCTCTTATCTCTCTCTTTCTCCCTCCTCTCTTTCTCCTCTTCACCTTTTCTGTCTCTTTATCTCTCTTTTCTTTCTCTTATTCTTTTGTCTTTAACTGTCACTTTCTCTTTTCTGTCACTTTCTCACCCACACTCCCTGCTTCTCTCTGTATCTCTCTATACCAGGGTTGGAAAGTGGGGGCGTGGTCCTGAAGGAGCCAGCGACGGAGGCAGAGATTGAGAGCTCTGCACCAGTGACGTTACGATGCCAAATTGACGGACACCCACGGTGAGCCTCTCTGCCCTCCTCACTTCTTTCACCAAGTTCAGATGTTTAAATGGACCTTTGCCTCATGTGCACAAAATAACTGTACTGGGAAACTTCACCCGTACTGGGAAAACAACCCTAGGGACGGTTGTAATGTCTTCATCCACTGTGTGTAAAAGTGAACTCCCAACATCACTATGCTTTTCTGGCATGTGACAAAGTGAAATCCAAATGGCTCTCACACGCATTACTTTACCTCAACACGTTTATTGAAAACATTTTCTTTCAGAAACGTTCTCTCACATCCTCCTGCCCCGGCTCTCCCCTTTCTCCCCTCAAAGGCCCACATGCCAATGGTTCCGGGACGGGGTGAAACTGACGGAGAAGACCCATCAGATCAACAACAAGGAGCGCACCCTCACCTTCAAGAGTGCCAGTCCGGATGACAACGGCCTGTACCACTGCTGTGCCAAGAATGCAGCCGGCCAAGTGTGCAGCAGCACCAACTTCACCCTCAACATTATCGGTGTGTTTTGGGGGAGGGGAATAAGATGTGATTTCTATGTGTGTGTACAGGTAAACCCATACTTGTGAGGACCAAAACATCCTGCAAGGATCTTAAAAGAACATTTTGCCTGTCCCCATGAGGAATGGATATATTAGGGTTAAGGTTTAGGATTAATGGTTGGGATAGGAATTGGGTTTAGAGAACTTTTTGTGTGAGAATATTGATTTAAGCCAGGATAGATAGACCTAAAATGTGTGTGTGTGTGTGTGTGTGTCTGGCGCCTCTGCGTGTCTTTTCTGTGTGTGTTTCTGTGATGTGTTTAGCCAGTGTGGCATTGTGGGCTCCACTACTCCGCAAACACTGCCTGAAACTCATAATCCTGCTTCTTTGTTGACACGTCAGACACCCAAGTCCCCCATGGCAATTTGGCCTCATTACTACTGACTTTTCTCATTCCTACCTTTATACACACACACACACACACACACACACACCACCGAACACACTGTGGAGCTGGGCTACAGTGTAATGTTAATAAATCACAAAAGAAAAGGTTATGGCGTGTTAGCAGGAAAGCTTGGCCCGTGCTTTTCATAAATATTTCCACACCTGTCGTGGTGTGTTTGGTCACCTGATAGGCTCTTTAAAGGCCCGGAGGCACTCTGAGGTCTTGCACGGAGCGAGTAGCTGTGGACCATTAGTGTCGGGAGAGAGGGGTTGAGAGGTGAAAGGGAGGGAGATGGAGAGGGAAAAGGGTAGGGAGAAGGAATGAGCCTGTAATGTCGTTATGGCGTAGAACCAGCATGTAAGTATCGACATCAACTCACTTACACACACTAAATCAATCACACTGAAGAAATCCATGTATTCTAAAGGTACCGTACATGAACCTTAGCCTCCTCACTTCATTCTCAGACATTTCACTCAACTGTGTTGCTCCGTTCGTGGCAATCCTGTTTTTGTATTCCAGTAAGCCTGACAGCACATTGCTGTATTTTTCTCCTGGTTTCTATGGGTGTTTTTGGCTTGTTTTCCAGAGTATATATCTATTGTTGTTGTGGTGTTGATATGTTCCCCTGAGTCAGCAGCACATCTTTGGGAGAAACCTGATCTGCCATTAGCCACCTGCGCTGTTTCCATACACACACACACACACACACACAGGCTCAGAGCAGATTAGCACCTGGATGGAGAGACAAGAGAAAGAATGAGAATGTCAAGCTTCCGGCCACTGCACCCCCTCAGTCCTGCAGCGTAAGTGAGCTGTTGCTCTCCCCAAACCCGCATGGCCTTCTCAAAGAATGGGTGGGCTGGGGTGCAAAGCATGGGTTCAGGTCACGTTTGATATCATTCCGAATCCTGCGGCTTTGCTTGAGCGAGCTTGTCCATTGCAACAGGACTGATGAAAAAGTTCCATAAGTACAAAGCCCGCCCCCTGCCTCTCTTAAGCAAATGCTTGTAAGCTCTTTGTGAGATTTCAAATAGTATAGTACTTCCCAGGTTTTTGCTGCTCGTTCCAGTTAATGTTCAGCTCTGGTTAGAGTAGTCTAATGGTGTTTTTGGCACACGCCTCTCTTATGGCTGTGAAACCTGAAGCGCCTTGTTCATAGACCTGGATTAGGGACATTAAACAGGAATCAGATGTCTAGAATCAGATCCTAAAGAGCTGTAGTCTGCACATCATGACCTCCGCTGTAGCTAGGTGTTAAGAGCCTGAGAGTCTCCTCCGTTTTGATGTTAAACCCCGGACAGGGGAGGGTCATTCCACCCTAATGGGCACACCCCAAAACAAGGCCAGGAGAATGTCAGTTGGACTGGCTGACAGGTTTTTGTGACCGAGTTTTGGGGAAAGCACACCCGTTTTCCATTTAATTTGTTCAGTGGACACTTTTATTTCAAGCAACACTCGAAGCATCAGGCTGTTACTGCTGCTGATGGGAGATGGGGAGTAACGGCCTGTTTGATCCTGGTGCTGTAGGGAGAGGGGATCCATGCCTGGTTAGTGATCTGGTACTGTAGGGAGAGGGGATCCATGCCTGGTTAGTGATCTGGTGCTCTGGGAATCCGTGGGCCTCGTGGTGGAATGTGTTCACTGACCTCATTGTGTCTCCTGGGGCCACGAGGTGTTGACACCCTGAACCACCTGAAAGCTACCTCACATTGCTGTTAACCACCTTTAATAAAGGCTGGTATGAAGTGTGTAGGTGTCCTTGCGTGTGGCTGTTTGCTTTTCTTGTGTGTCTGTGTCTGCGTGTGTGTCTGTGTGTGTGTGTGTCTGTGTGTACACACATGCATGTTTGGGTGTTTCTGACTTGATGTCTGCAGGTGTAGTAATGTGGACACATTCTGATATATGTGTGTGTGTGTCCCTTTCCCATGTTGCCAGATAAGAGCTTGCCTCAGCCGGTGGTCACCCCCGAGGACCAGGTGGTCCTGAAGAACGAGGAGGCCGTCTTCCACTGTCAATTCACAGCCGTCCCGGAACCCAGTGTGGAATGGTACCAAAACACCGAACTCCTCACCAACAAGTCCCGGTAGGCGCCAGTCCTGGGCCCCTTCTCTAACCATCTAATTAGGACTTATTCTCTACCTGTCTTTTCTTCCTTTGTGCGTCTTCCTCGCCTGTCTCTCAACCTGTCAAATCTGTCTTTGTAAATAGTCCATTGTCTAATGCTGTCTGCGATGTAGTTGATGTCCTTTGGTGATCTGGTGGGCTGGCGTCAACAGGCTCGTTGTTTGTTATCACAGCTCAAGCCCTGATGAATTAGAAGGGTAATGTTGCACGTTAAGGAATGTTATTTCTGGACCAGTTAAGTGGACTGTGGTTTCAGAGTACCCACTTTCCAAATGTCTGTTTTCTGTACCAGTTTTTTCACCAAATGCCCCCTTTCGACCCTGTTCAAAAGTTGGGGCTATTGCGCCCTATTTCGAAAAAAGGGCGCAATTTAGGACGTGGATAGTGTAACATTGCATAAAAGCTGTCTGGTGGCCCCCACAGCTGTCACGAGGATTTGATGTCACTTTCAAAGGGCTCCTCGTTGCCGGTGGCAAACCTGAGGCCCCAGGAGGCTGCAATCTGGTCTAAATAAGTCCCCTAAATAGGGCATAGGGGGATGTTTTGGGACGTACTCTGAGTAAACCATTGAGGATGTGGCATGGCGTGCATGAAGGGTATAGCACTGAGAACAGCCCATTCCTTGGGGTGATTAAGTTGTTGGTTCCTTTATTGAAGAAAATAATTATAGTGGGGTATGTGAGCTGTGATATTACTCTCAGGCTTGTTCTGTAGTAAACTGATTAAAGCAACCGGTTCTGTGTGTTAAACAACGGAACAGACCGAGGAGAACATCTACAGGCGCTGTGTTTGGTGTAATGAGCTTGTCAGAATGGGAATAGGGGATCCCGGCTGATGCCGACTCAGCGCTGGGACTATTTAATGGGCAATACACACACACACACACACACAGGCACGCACACACGCACAGTCACACGCAGTCGTTGCACATACACACGTGAACACGCTGCCTTCGTTACGCCGAGTTCGCGCTACATAGCTCCATGTGTGCTGCATTTGATGAACTGGACAGTGTTGAAATCTCATTCAGTGGCAATGCCCCGGGCATTGCCATACAGCCCCCCCCCACTCCAACCGTCCCGCCCTCTCATCTGTATCCCCTCTGTATTTCAGAACTGTCTCCATAAATTGTCGAAATAGGCCAGATTATATATACATATTATACACCGATCAGCCATAATGTTATGATATATATACATATTATACACCGATCAGCCATGACATTATGATATATATACATATTATACACCGATCAGCCATGACATTATGATATATATACATATTATACACCGATCAGCCATAACATTATGATATATATACATATTATACACCGATCAGCCATGACATTATGATATATATACACATTATACACCGATCAGCCATGACATTATGATATATATACCCATTATACACCGATCAGCCATGACATTGATATATATACATATTATACACCGATCAGGCATTACATTATGATATATATACATATTATACACCGATCAGCCATGACATTATGATATATATACATATTATACACCGATCAGCCATGACATTATGATATATGTACATATTATACACCGATCAGCCATGACATTATGATATATATACATATTGTACACCGATCAGCCATAACATTATGATATATATACATATTATACACCAATCAGCCATGACATTATGATATATATACATATTGTACACCAATCAGCCATGACATTATGATATATATACATATTGTACACCGATCAGCCATGACATTATATATATACATATTATACTCCGATCAGCCATAATGTTATGACCGCCTGCCTAATATTATGTAGTTCCCCCTTTTGCTGCCAAAACAGCCCTGACCCGTCGAGGCGTGGACTCCACTAGACCTCTGAAGGTGTGCTGTGGTATCTGGCACCAAGATGTTAACAGCAGATCCTTTAAGTCCTGTAAGTTGCGAGGTGGGGCCTCCATAGATCGGACTTGTTTGTCCAGCACATCCCACAGATGCTCAATTGGATTGAGATCTGGGGAATTTGGAGGCCAAGACAACACTTTGAACTCGTTGTTGTGTTCCTCAAACCATTCCTGAACCATTTTTGCTTTGTGGCAGGGTGCATTATCCTGCTGAAAGAGGCCAATACCAACAGGGAAAACCGTTGCCATGAAAGGGTGCACATGGTCTGCAACAATGCTAAGATAGGTGGTACATGTCAAAGTAACATCCACATGAATGGCAGGACCCAAGGTTTCCCTGCAGAACATTGCCCAAAGCATCACACTGCCTCTGCCGGCTTGCCTCCTTCCCATAGTGCATCCTGGTGCCATGTGTTCTCCAGGTAAGCGACACACATGCACCCGGCCATCCATGTGATGTACAAGAAAACATGATTCATCAGACCAGGCCACCTTCTTCCATTGCTTCTTCCATTGCTTCCATTGCTCCGAGGACAGGGGTCAGCATGGGCGCCCTGACAGGTCTGCGGCTACGCAGCCCCATATGCAACAAACAGCGATTTACTGAGTGTTCTGACACCTTTCTATCAGTACCAGCATTAACTTTTTCAGCAATTTGAGCTACAGTAGCTAGTCTGTTGGATCGGACCACACGGGCCAGCCTTCGCTCCCCAAGTGCATCGATGAGCCTTGGCAGCCCATGACCCTGTCGCCGGTTCACCGCTTTTCCTTCCTTGGACCACTTTTGATAGGTACTGACCACTGCAGACCGGGAACAGCCCACAAGACCTGCAGTTTTGGAGATGCTCTGACCCAGTCGTCTAGCCATCACAAATTGGCCCTTGTCAAAGTCACTCAGATCCTTATGCTTGCCCGTATTTCCTGCTTCTAACACATCAACTCTGAGAACAGAATGTTCACTTGCTGCCTAATATATCCCATCCACTGACAGGTGCCATGATATCAAGATTATCAGTGTTATTCACTTCACTTGTCAGTGGTCATAATGTTATGGCTGATCGGTGTATGTACAGTGGATATAAAAAGTCTACACACCCCTGTTAAAATGCCAGGTTCTTGTGATGTAAAAGAATGAGACAAAGATAAATCATGTCAGAAATTCTTCCACCTTTAATGTGACCTATAACATGAACAATTCAATTGAAAAATAAACTAAAATCTTTGAGGGGAAAAATGAAAAAATGAAAAGCTCATAATAACCTGGTTGCAAAAGTGTGCACACCCTTAAACTAATACTTTATAGAAGCACCTTTTGATTTTATTACAGCACTCAGTCTTTTTGGGTAGGAGTCTATTAGCATGGCACATCTTGACGTGGCAATATTGGCCCACTCTTCTTTGCAAAAGCGCTCCAAATCTGTCAGATTGCGAGGTCATTTCCTGTGCAAAGCCCTCTTCAGATCACCCCACAGATCTGGGTCTGGGCTCTGGCTGGGCCATTCCAAAACGTTAATCTTCTTCTGGTGAAGCCATGCTTTTGTGGATTTGGATGTGTGCTTTGGGTCGTTGTCGTGCTGTAAGGTGAACTTCATCTTCAGCCTTCTAACGGACGCCTGAAGGTTTTGTGCCAACATTGCCTGGTATTTGGAACTGTTCATAATTCCCTCCACCCTGACAAAGGCCCCGGTTCCAGCTGAAGAAAAACAGCCCCAAAGCATGATGCTGCCACCACCATGATTCACTGTGGGTATGGTGTTCTTTGGGTCATGTGCAGTGTTGTTTTTGTGCCAAAAATACCTTTTGGAATTATGGCCAAAAAGTTCAACATTGGTTTCATCAGACCATAACACATTTTCCCACGTGCTTTTGGGGGACTTGATGTTTGTTTTTGCAAACTTCAGCCGGGCTTGGATGTTTTTCTTTGTAAGAAAAGGCTTCCGTCTTGCCACCCTACCCCATAGCCCATTCATATGAAGAATATGGGAGATTGTTGTCACATGTAGCACACAGCCAGTACTTGCAGTACTTACTGATATCTTTCAACAATGAGATCCCTCTGATGCTTTGGAAGCTCTCTGCGGACCATGGCTTTTGCTCTGAGATGCAACTAAGAAAATGTCAGGAAATTCCTACTAGAACAGCTGAACTTCATTTGTGATTAATCAGAATCACTTTAAATGATGGCAGGTGTGTAATAACTTCTATTTAACATGAGTTTGAATGTGATTGGTTAATTCTGAACACAGCCACATCCCCAGCTATAGGAGGGTGTGGACACTTATGCAACTAGGTTATTGTAAGGTTGATATTTTTCATTTTCCCCCTTGAAGATTTTAGTTTGTTTTTCAATTGAATTGTTCACATTATAGGTCACATTAAAAGTGGAAAAAGTTCTGACATGATTTATCTTTGTCTCATTCTTTTACATCAGAAGAACCTGGCATATTAACAGGGGTGTGTAGACTTTTTATATCCACTGTATATGTGTACATTTATATGTATACATTTATACATATAAATATACTTATAAATATATATATATATATATATATATATATATATAACTCAGGCGTGTGTGGGTGGGTGTGGATTTGTGGGGGTGGGTGTGGGTTTGTGTGTGTGTGTGGGTGCCTGGTCCTGCTGTACCAGCTGTTGGACTTTTCTTCCTGCAGGGTTTCACTGGTCTAACACCTGGATGGCTGTAACACGGCTGAGGGAAAATATGTAAATAATGTTTGATGTTAAGTCAGATTCTGGAAACGTTGAACTTCTGTTTGGAACTGTCTGTGTGTAGGCGTGGTTTAGTGTTGCTCAGCAGTTCTGTTTTATCGGCCTCCTCTGAGCTATGCTGCTCTGCTCAAGACAAAAGCTCCCAAATTTAATTTCCCTTCCTGCCTGTGAATAAAGGCTGAATTTCATAATGTACAAATATCAGGCGTCCCTCGAGAAACAACAGAGAACAGTCAAGGAGACAGGTTGACTAGAAGCTGTATGATGACTTTTTTTGGTTAGGAAAAAAACATTTGTTTCATTGCAGATGCTTCTGGCAATACATCATTCATTTCCAAGTTCAAAGAGCGCTCCGACTGTACCTTCTAAATGGCACTCTATCTAGCTAGATGATAATGTGATCTGCCAGTTGCATCCCAATCTGTATTCCACGCTCTGTGCTATTTTGGGGATTCGTAGCAACACACCGATGCTATATGTTCATTTGATTATATTGTTTTTTTTAATGTTTGCTGCACAGCATAGAAATGCCAACGGGTATTGAGAATGTGCATTCATTTAGTATTCAATGGAACAAAAGGTTCAACCAAAATTTTACTCATGCTTTTATAACAATTGAATAACAATTCTGAATTCTTAATGTTGTTGGATTCTTTTTCTTTTGTGTGAAACAGGCTCAAATTCCGATATGACTTCTGTAGTTCCCTAGTTGTCAGTCACTGAGCTGACTACAGGTGGAGCTTTATCCTTTATCCTCTCCATCAGACAAACAGATGTTCCTCTATTGAATGGAGGCCAGTGAAATAGCATAATGTAAACTGGAAAAAAAAAACATTATGTAATTTTCTATCAATCAGCTAGCTAGCTACTGTAGAAATGTTTTGTCACAGTGGCCAAGTTATAATGAAGCTGTTCCAGCCTTGTTCTGCCCCAGTCAGTCCAGTATCAGAATCGATCGAGACAGATGTGCCACAAAAAGCTTATGACGTAATGACTGGTCCTTGGGTGCATATGGAGGAAGGTGTCGTGGGATGTGATTGGTTGGGAGACAATGTTGATTAAACCAAAGCCTATTGAGGCAGGAATTCCTCCCAGTCTTCTTATGGCCGTTTGACCAGTTGTTACACCCGACACTTCATTTTAGCCGAAGTGTCCGGCTGCAAGATGAGTCTGTCCGGTGTTACTGATGTGGGCGCGGATCTTTACTGTCTGTCCTGTCTCCTGTCTCCACAGAGTGGTTGTGTTTACCAACGGCACCCTGCTGATCACCCAGGTGAAGCCCAGAAACACTGGCACCTACAGGTGTGTGGGCAGAGGGCCCCGGGGGTCCAACGTCACGCTCCAGGCCTCCCTCCGCATAGCAGGTATTGCACTAACACACACACACACACACACCTGTTGGAATGGACAGAATTGAGTTTGTTTGGCAGTGTCAGCCGTCCCGCTCTCCTCTCTCTTTTTGTCTCTCTCTCTCTCTCTATCTTCTTTCTCTCTCATTCTCTTGCTTTCTACCTCTTCCTTTCTCTTACTCTCTTTCTGTCTCACCCTCAGTCTTTCTATGTCTCTCTCTTCCTTTCTCTCTTCTTCACTCTCTGGTAATCTCTGGTACGTCACAAAAAGCCAGATATCTCTTGTGATAATCACGTTCCCTTATTGACATCCTTGCCAGCTGTATCCTCCACAGAGACCTTGCTGTTTGCCTGATGTTTGCTGCTTCCTGCTCCCCACTCTCCCCCTCTCCTCCCCTCATCTTCTCTCCTCATTCAGAAGCTATTTCCTCCCTTCCTCCCTTCAGATGTTACCCAAACGAGATATATAGATATATACAGTATATACTCACTAAACGTAAAGAATACCAAATAGATGTGAAATATAAGAAAGTTAGCTAAACATTTTGACCCTCTCACTTTTTCCACATTCTGTTATTGTACAGCCTCAATCAACATACATACATTATATGACCAAGAAATGTGTATGGGTTTGACAAGCTGCCTGAACCCATTCATTGTAGCGGCCACACACACTGTTATGGATGGGTTTGTTAGAAGGTAGAATGTGGGCGGATATGAGTGGTTAGGAGATGCAGGATGACAAGTCGACGGCAGCTGGGCTTTGACCTATATTGCGTCAATGACAAATGGTTTTGAGTGAATGTGTGTACAAATACATGTCACAGCTGGAGATGATAAACAGCTCAGATTTATATGTAAACGAGACCCATCTATGAAACCGCTTACTGGGCCATGTTCATTAGGGAACGCTGTGGAAACACTGTTGAAATAGCAACAGAAAACAAAAATAAACGCTTCTCTCAGTTTCTGTCCATTTTGTCCTATTCGGTAGTGATGGTTTTTGGAGTACCACGCCCATGTGCCCCTCTGTAGCCCCCAGGACTGGACTCTAGACACTAAATGGGCCTCATACAAGAGACCCCTGCAGTCCTGACCCAGTGAACCAAAGCTCCATTTAAATACCTTAATCCACCTAATCTGTTGCAAATCCCTTTAAGCATTAATCTGGAATTGTGTCACACCGACCAAGGTTCAGCATGTTTTTCTGTCAAGTTGAAAGAGTCACTTTGTGTCTGACCCACAACACACACACACACACACACACACACACACACACACACAGACAAACACAGAGCCCCCGTTCATGTGATGAAGAATGTGCTGCACCATTCCCTCTAATGACTTTATTTTTAAATCTCAAATGGCACCCCATTCCCTATATAGTGCACTAGCTTTCACCAGAGCCAATGGGACTTGTTCACCTGTTAAGGATCAGAATTGATCTGTTTTGAGAGGCATGTTGGGCAATACGCGGCTAATAACTTCCATTTGGGAGCTGTGTGTACAGTAGTAATTCACGGTGTTGGTGAAAGAGAGGCAGTCTTGTGAGACTTAACCATAGCTCCTGATCGCATTCCACTGTATACAGTTCCTTGTCAGGTCTGATTTAACTCCCACAAACCCATAGAAGCCTGGCCTAGGAGACCGTTCCCATGGCCTTAACATTAGAATGACATTTTGAATGACATAAAATGTATGTCTCTACGTCATTTTTAAAGTCATATCCCCTTCTGTCTTCAGCTTTTTTTAAATAAGTGACAAGTTATGTAATAAGTGACAAGCTATGTAGTTAAGTAGTTTCATTATTTTCCAGGGTTACCAAAACGTTACTAATGAGGCCTGACATTTCTAGAATTAAAACCAACCTATAAAATCAGACCTGTGTTTTAATACACATTCACCTCATTTCAAACCCTTTAGTTGTGCTAGATTGAGCAATCTGGTGCAGTCGTACCAGTAGAATAGTTGCAATAGTAAAAATCTCTGTCATTCTGAACCGACTGAAACAAACATACTTAATGAGTTTTTGAATCCTGGTCTGATTCATTTAGATATATACGTATGGATTTGTCCTCCTGTTTCCGTTTTATCAGTATTCACTACTAGAGAGGAATTACTTTTTTGGCGTTGCTGAAAAGCATTCCAGACCGTAGCCCAGCATATGCCGCCTCTGAAATTCAAATTTGGAAAATAATGCTTTGTTGGCAGGAACACATTATTGTGATTCTTATCTCCTGAGAACAGCTTCAATGTTAATCAATTTGAGCATCAAAATAATGCCTCTCCCTGTTTTCAATGTCTTCTTCTCTCTCTCCAACTTTTCACTGACGTCACTCTCCCCCGCCTCCATTGCTCCATCCCTTTCTCCTACTCTATTGTCTTCCTCTTTCTATCTCCTTCACTTTCATGTCCCTGTTTGTCCTCCAACCCTCTTTTCCCTGTATATCTCCCTCTTCCTCTCCCTCTCCTTCGGCCTGTCTTACTCACTCGGCCTCTCTCTCCCTCTTCCTCTCGACCCTATCTCAGAGATCGAGGACATGTCTCCCAGACAGTCCCGTATCTTCACAGCTGATACCATGCAGCGTGTGTCCTGCCGGCCCCCGCATGGGAACCCCCAGCCTGAGGTGTGGTGGGAGCGGGAAGGTGTGCGCGTCCCTGCGGAGGGCCGGGTCTACCAGGAGGACTCGGACCTGATCTTCAGCCCCACCGAGCAGGCTGACTCTGGCTCCTACACCTGCGTGGCCCAGAACAAGGCTGGCCGTAAGACCCAGGAGCTGAGCGTCACTGTGGCCAGTAAGTCACTGTCTCCCAACACCTTAGTCACTGTTTTCCAAGTTATCTGGATTCGCCTGTCAAATAGGATTACATTTGTAGAAATCGAAATGAACAGAACTGGAGTCCACATTCAAGTGAACCTTTTGTCTGTTCTGTTGATGGTATTTCTATATATTTAATCCAGCAGGAAAAATACTGGTGGATATATATTCCTAAACATGACCCGGAAGTGTCTCCTGGTTATAAAACACACTGGTCCCCACTTTAAGGTTCCTAGATAACGGATTCCCATTTGGGATCCAGCATGATTCACACTGCTAGACGGATAACCCCTGATGTGTGTTTGTGTGGGACTCAGCTTCCCCAGTGTGGGTGACCAAGCCCCAGGATAGCTACCTGGAGGAGGGCAGACCAGGCTACCTCCACTGTCACGCCGACGCCACCCCAGAACCGGAGGTCACCTGGCTGCGCAACAACATTATGGTCATGCCTGAGGTCAGCAGCACTTAACCTCTCTGACGTACACACACACACACACACACACACACGTACATGTACACACATACACACACACGTACATGTACACACATACACACACACACACACACACGTACATGTACACACATACACACACACACACACACGTACATGTACACACATGTACACACACACGTACACACACACGTACATGTACACACACACGTACACACACACGTACATGTACACACACACGTACACACACAAGTACACACACACTTACACACACACATACATGCACACACGTACATGTACACACGTACACACACGTACATGTACACACCCACACACACACGTACACACACGCGTACACACACACAACCTTTTGTTGTACATTGGTCATGACCACTGACAGGTGAAGTGAATAACGCTGATAATCTTGTTATCGTGGCACCTGTCAGTGGGTGGGATATATTAGGCAGCAAGTGAACATTCTGTCCTCAAAGTTGATGTGTTAGAAGCAGGAAATATGGACAAGCGTAAGGACCTGAGTGACTTTGACAAGGGCCATATTGTGATGGCTAGGCAACTGGGTCAGAGCATCTCCAAAACTGCATCCCTTGTGGGGTGTTCCCGGTCTGCAGTGGTCAGTACCTATCAAAAGTGGTCCAAGGAAGGAAAAGCGGTAAAACGGCGACAGGGTCATGGGCTGCCAAGGCTCATCGATGCACTTGGGGACCGAAGGCTGGCCCGTGTGGTCCGATCCAACAGACTAGCTACTGTAGCTCAAATTGCTGAAAAAGTTAATGCTGGTACTGATAGAAAGGTGTCAGAACACAGTGCATCGCAGTTTCTTGCGTATGGGGCTACGTAGCCGCAGACCAGTCAGGGTGCCCATGTTGTCCCCTGTCCACTGTCAAGAGCGCCTACAATGTGCCTGTGAGCATCAGTACTGGACCACGGAGCAATGGAAGAAGGTGGCCTGGTCTGATGAATCATGTTTTCTTTTACATCACGTGGATGGCCGGGTGCGTGTGTGTCGCTTACCTGGAGAACACATGGCACCAGGATGCACTATGGGAAGAAGGCAAGCCAGCGGAGGCAGTGTGATGTTTTGGGCAATGTTCTGCTGTGAAACCTTGGGTCCTGCCATTCATGTGGATGTTACTTTGACACATACCACCTACCTAAGCATTGTTGCAGACCATGTGAACCCTTTCATGGCAACGGTATTCCCTGATGGCATTGGCCTCTTTCAGCAGGATAATGCACCCTGCCACAAAGCAAAAATGGTTCAGGAATGGTTTGAGGAACACAACAACAAGTTCAAGGTGTTGACTTGGCCTCCAAATTCCCCAGATCTCAATCCAAATGAGCGTCTGTGGGATGTGCTGGACAAACGGGTCCGATCCATGGAGGCCCCACCTCGCCACTTACAGGACTTATCTGCTGCTAGAATCTGCTGCTAACATCTTGGTGCCAGATACCACAGCACACCTTCAGAGGTCCAGTGGAGTCCACGCCTCGACGGGTCAGGGCTGTTTTGGCGGCAAAAGGGGGACCTACACAATATTAGGCAGGTGGTCATAATGTTATGGCTGATGGGTGTATATTTCACTGACTGTCTCTAAATCAGCATTGTCACTCTGAACCTGCATGTAATAAACCTGTTGTGTGTTTTGCATTGAGTATTCAGTTCATGTGACTGTATCCACGCCATTCCTTTCCCTCCTCTCCGCCAGGACTCGCGCTTCACGGTGTTCCCCAACGGTACGCTGCGCATCAACAACGTGGAGGTGTATGATAACCAGGTGTACGGCTGTGAGAGCAGAACCGAGGGAGGCAGGCTGTCCGGACACGCCAGGGTCTACGTTCTAGGTGAGCCGGGACGGTGCGTGTGATCTGCCTGTTCAAACCAAATCATCCTTAGGTTCTCTGGACCTGTTAAGATGGATGGCCTGATGTTCTTTGTCTGCCCTGTTCTCGTCTGAGATCTCCGATCCTGATAGCGTTGTGTTTCATCGTTCAGCCATGTGAGCGCAGGCGCTGGCGTCTGCCTCTTTATTTTTGCGTCTGAACATGCTGTGAACAGGTTGCTCTGGCAGTGCGGATAATGTAAGTCCACTTTGTTGAATTTTCACTTTTTTTGGCAGTTTTGGAAGCAGAGGGGTAGACAAAGGTGGGAAAGTAAAATTGCTCAGCTATGTTCACCAGGAGAGGATCCTGGGATTGAACCCTGTCTCTGCTGAGGAGCTGTGTATGAAGAGAGGAATGCTGGGATTGAACCCGGGTCTCTGCTGGGAGCTGGATGTGAAGAGAGGATGCTAACATGTAAAAATGTTGGCTACAGAGAGCAAGCAGATCTGTGACCAGACTTCTCTTTTAGCCGTAATGCAGCATCTGACCTCTGACCTGCTGTTTTCCAGAGAAGCTGAAGTTCACACCCACACCCCAGCCATCCCAATGTCTGGAGCTGGACAAGGAGGTCAACATTCAGTGTTCGGCTACAGGCAGGCAGCCGCCTGTCATCAAATGGACCAAAGCAGGTGAGAGCAGAGTGGTCCTACTGAAAACTAGAGTACAATTTCCTACATGCCGTCTCCTTAGCAGGGACATTTCTTAATGACTAAATGAATTGAGTCATTCTATTGAATTTTCTTTACAAGGAGACAAAGAGAGGGAATACTAGGGCAATGCGATCGTGATCTTTCCCCTAGGTTTGTGGATGCGTATTTGACGAGGTGTGGATAAAGCTGTTGACATAGGTCAAAGAGATAAACAAATGCATCCTAGTACTGTGACAATATCTTTCTTTCCTATAACATGAGACTAGAAATAATTTGTAGTCATTTGTAACGAATGACCTGAATTTTAGATAGTATCTGATTCATTAAATAAATGTAGACAGGATTGAATATGGAGCTAATATAAAACATTTGAACAGAGTTGTGGTTAGAGGGAGATTACATTGTTCTAGTTCCTCAGACCTTAATAAGCTCCTCTTTGACCCTTTGTCGCCCCCTACAGACGACGAGGAGCTTCCTCCTCATGTGGACATGAGGAACAGCCAACTCCACTTCACCAAAGTGACACGGAGCGACGCCGGAAACTACACCTGTATCGCCTCAAACAGCCTGCAGGGGGAGATCCGAGCTGTGGTCAGCCTGACTGTAGCAGGTAGGTTTCTGTGTAAAGGCAACCTCGTTTTGAAAACAAACCTGTGTACTGTACAACATTAAGGGTGTGTATGTGTATGCGTGCGTGCGTACGTGCGTGCAAGCACACCCTCTGAGGACATGTCTATGTGTGCATGCGAATGTGTCTTTGATTTACTGTTGTTGACTTTGCAAGAGAAACCCATACAAACCATTGTCCGTATATCCAGGCACAACTCGACTCCAAACTGTTTAAATTTTAAAATATTATTTCCCATACAAATTGAAATGACAATTTTAGGTGTTTGTCTAGTAGTGTGCGTTATTTAGTTTTGCGTTTTTTTTATTGTCCTCGTCATAACTGTCATCTGGGAGTGCCGCATTGCAGGGTTTTTTTTGTCTTCCCACTGGTTTATCGTCTATTTCATTAACTCCTGAATTAGAAGCTCTGCGAATTGAACTCCATTAGGTGTAGTGGTTGAGAGAAAAGCCTACGGTCGTGTCACCACAGTCGCTCGAGGAAATCTATTTCCTGACCTGTTTGGAGATTGTGGTAGTTTTAGTGGCATTAAATACACACGGCAAACTACACAACAAAATGGATTGTGGTGAATTAATTGTGTGTGTGTGTGTGTGTGTGTGTGTGTGTGTAGTGTACATCCGTTTTAAGCTGGAACCAGAGAACACAACAGTGTACCAAGGCCACACTGCGATCCTTCACTGCCAGGCCACTGCTGACCCAGAGCCCCAAATCCAGTGGATGGTCAAAGACAAGGTTCTCGACGCCAGCAGGAAACGGTGGGGCTTTAGTTTATCCAATCTCCGAAATAATTAAACTCACAATGACTCATTTGGCGGTGCTGGTGGAGAGAAGCACAGCATCTTAGTGACACCGGATTCACTTCAATGTATCTTCATTCATGCTCATTCAAGTGTACTGTAATCACAAAAGCAATATTGTCTTCCACCTACAATCTGGTAGCCGAGATGTTAGAACATTTCACCAGTATCTGAAAGGTTACTGGATCGCAACACCGAGCAAGCCAGGTAAAAAAAAACAGTGTAAAAGGATCAACTCTGAAGCCATTTGAAGAAACAGTTGAAGGTCTGCATGGATCTGGGGAGTATCATTTCAGGATGGCTGTTAGGAATAAATCAATAACAAACAGAGAAGTAGCCACTTGATGTGCAGCCTGAGCATGTGAATAAATCCAAGCCACTCACCCAGTGGGAGGGATAGTTTCAAGGCCATTCTTGTGTATCGTAACACAGGAACAGCACTCTTATTTAAATCTATTTTTTATATTGTCTCACTTCTCTCTCTTTCTCCCCATTAATAAAATGCTCTTCTCTCTCTTTTCCCTTTCTACCCCTTCCCCCACCACCCCCACATCTCTTTCCCTCCTGTCCCAGGTTCCAGATAATGCCCAACGGCTCGCTGGTGATAACGGATGTGACCACGGATGACACGGGAAAGTACACCTGCATTGCCGGGAACAGCTGCAGCATCAGTGACCGAGTGGCTCAGCTCTATGTCGTGGGTGAGTCTCTGTTTCACTCGGCTTTATCGGCACAGCGTCCATCTGAAATCTCCTTCCAGGTGAAAAGACCCACCTCGCAAGCCAATCATTGGTTTAGGGGAAAATTACAAAATGGCTGACATTCAGCTGCAGCCTATTAAAACGGAGAGAGCAGGGTACCCCCTCCCCAAACCACTCGCCTTCACACTTGAACCTCATTTTGATCAGCATTGTGATTGGTAGTAAAATGTCTGAGACAGGGTGAGGTCACTTTTTTTAAAAGAGTATTTTATTTTGAAGGTGCTTGACAATTTCAATGTGGTGATCTTGAGACTGGAGTGCTCCTTTGAAACAGATGGTCGAAGCATCATGTTACAATAGAACGACTCATTAACAAAAGCAAATTAACTCCTTTAAAATCCCACACCCACTCCCTCAGTTTCTCCCTCTCCCATTCCCACGCATGCACATGTATGTGAGCAACAATCACTAGGACTAGATGTGGGCTGTAATTAACCACTCAGCCATCTTAGCACCAGGGACACCAGGGGGTGTCAGTGGGGTGACCTTCAATTTAATCAACGCACACACACACACTCTGTGGCTTTATCTCGTGCTTGGCTTGTAGCTTAAAATAGGACTGTTAGAGTATCTTGTTATCCAAATATCTCCCTTTGAGGATTTGAGGAAATAAGTTTTCACTTGCTCAGTTCATTTAAGGACAATAGAAGTATTTTGTTCCAGTTTTTAAGGTTATTCATCAGGGATGTGCATGTGAAATACAGTTAGGTCCAGAAATAACTGACACAAGTTTTGTTATTTTGGCTGTATACCAAAATACATTCAAATTAAATAATGAATATGGGCTTTAAGTGTCTCTCAGTCTCTCAGCTTTAATTTGAGGGTATTCACATCCAAATTTGAGGAAGGGTTTAGGAATTACAGCTCTTTAATATGTAGCCCCCTCTTTTTCAAGGGACCAAACGTTATTGGACAATTGACTCAAAAGCTGTTTCATGGTCATGTGTGGGCTATTCCTTCGTTATTTTTTCATCAATTAAGCAGGTAAAAGGTCTGAGTTGATTCCAGGTGTGGCATTCACATTTGGAAGCTGTGGCTCTGAACCCACAACATGCATGTGAATCAGTACAAGTGAAACAGGCCATCCTTAGGCAGCAAAAAAATCCATCAGAGAGATCGAAGGAACATTAGGAGTGGCCAAATAAAAATGTAACTAACACAGGGGTCCTGGGTAGCTTGATTTGTAGAGCATGGTGCTTACAATGCCAGGATTGCGGGTTTGAATCCCACACAAAAAAAACAATGAAAATGTATACGTTCACTACTGTGTCACTCAGGATGACACTAAAATGAAAATGTAACTGGTCTAGTCAACAAAGAGAATGTTCTTTTTATTGAGCTACCTCAATGAATACAAAAAAATGAAACCTTATGTCCTCTCTCCTCGGCAGAGAAACCGGCACCGACATCAGTGGATCATGAGGAGAAGGCCCCATATAAGATGATCCAGACAATCGGTCTGTCTGTTGGGGCGGCCGTGGCTTACATTATTGTGGTGCTGGGCCTCATGTTCTATTGCAAGAAGAGACGCAACGCCAAGAGGCTCCAGAAGGGCCAGGACGGAGAAGAGCCAGAGATGGAGTGTCTCAATGGTGAAGCAGGTGGGTTTCTAAGTAAAAAGCACCGCCTGCTGTTATTTTTCTGAAGGCTGTGGGTCTGGCCAGCAGATGTGTCATTCTGAGTTACAGATAAAATGTGTTTTTATTAGTCTGATACTTGTCCAAATGGCCACACATCATGCTCTGCTATACTCACTCATATCCAGCTGACATGGCGCCACCTTGTGGCTGCCAATGTCACTGCGAACAGAAATCCAATAGAAGTCACCATAGTCCCACCTGAGGTGTTTGAGTGTTACGTAAGCTAATGTAATTTTGGGAAAGTCTTTTAAGAAGGAAAAAAAAATGAAAGAGAAACTGTGGAGAAATTCTCTTGTAACACACAGACTACTTTTGTGAAGTCAATCCCCATATAATGGCAACATTTTTTCTCTCACCCGAAGAACTTGGCATTAATCTCGGCTTTGGTTCAGAGGTGTTTAGCACTCAAGGTAGTGGTTACAGGCCTTAGCTCATGGACTTTTCTCACTGATTACAAAGTATTGGCATTATAGGAAAGGACTATGAAATAGTTCTAATCATCAAACTGGAGTGTGTTTCATTTGTGTTGGTTAACCTTTTCGTTCTAAAAAGAGCACGTCTAGCATATCTTCAATATTGTAAGTATGAATTTTGCAACAATCTTGCTTTTTAAAGACTGTTCCATTTAATGTGCACTACATTATACACCATATGGAAAATTCTATAATATCAGGTAAGTATCAAAATTCTACTCTGTGAACTCAATTTAGGATTTATTAACCCACTGAATGCAAACATCTTAAAACGTACCATCAGTGTAAAGCCTAAAAATATATATATTTTTCAAGGTTATTATTATTTTATCTGATTAGTAATGAATTGAAATTGGTACCTTGTTTAAACCTGTTGCCTGAGATGAACTCATGTTTTAATAGGTAAATAAACATCTTAAGGCTAAAAGTAGCTCCTAACTTGCTGATTTAGGAGTAACTCTTAAAAAAAAATAAAAAAAAACGGGTGTGTCAGTCCTTACCTTAGGACTCCTGCATTTTTGGCCTAAGAGTATTTCACAAAGCGTTTTAGGTCTAAACCAGCTCCTAAATCTGAAAAGTTAGGAGTAGTCAAGAGGACTCCTAAATCACTAAGACCAAATCACAAACAATCCTCAAAGGGCTGCTTCAGGAAATCCGCCTCGTAATCAGGTCGACGTTTTAGAAACATTTAATTACACTGAGCTTTTACAAAGGTATCAGCTTAATCGCGAGGGTATTATGATCATAGTGAGCTAGTCATATGAGTAGTGAGCTAGTCATTAATGCAGTCACTTCACCAACAAACAGAAACAACCCAATAACACTGGAGATCAAGGTTTGTGATAACTCTACGCTACTTGGCCATGTGGAAAATGCAGCCATGCAGCACAGACGAACTACATATATCTTAGTCTTCTGTCAGTAGAATATTACATCAAACAATAAATGCCCTCTCCAGACCCCATATTGTCAAATCATTCGGTTTCCTCCTGATGTTCGCCAAATACAAAGAAACAGAGCTTTGGCCACTTCATGGCCAAAGCTGGACCACCCGGTGTAGTTGGTGGTCGAGCTGCCAGACATGTAAGAGGCAATAGGCTGAACATATCTTGACTAGTCAGTATGTCATTCTTGGTTTCATGTTTAATCAGTGACACCCTACAATTTTATTTGAATGTGGCAACATGGCACATCCTTGTACAGTATTGCTGTGATTAATTCATTGACTGAGAACCCTCCCTTATCAGCCAATCACTGTGGGCATAGTAAGTAGGCTTGTTCATGGAACACAACATCATCCATAGCAACGGGGTCAACCCCACCCTTTCTCCTAGCTTAAGACCCCGTTCCTTAGTGAATGTAGGTCTTAGCAGCTTCGTGAATAGGTTTTAAGAGGAAACTCTTAGCTAGGAACTTTTAGTGCTGTTCAGGAGTCCTCCTAGTGGTAAGAGAAAATGTTTTGCGAATACTGCCCCTGAAATGTAGTAATTCTCAAACCTGGGGTTTCTGTTTGCTGTCCTCCAGGGGGGGCTGTACAACAGAATGGCCACACAACAGCCGAGATCCAGGAAGAGGTGGCACTTACCAGCGTTGGCACCACAGTGGCAGCAGAGAAACGCCACAGCAGTGCCAACGACAAGCTCAACTTTCCCCGGGCAGACCTACAAACTATCACAACACTGGGTAAGATAGTCATATCTGTAGGAGTCGTAATCAGGAGCATCACATCCTACACTGTACAGTAATTAATTTCCACTTAGTAGCCAGTTTATTAGGTATACCAACCCGTTGACATAAATGGGTAGCTCCTACAGACAGTGAGTCACATGACCATGACATGCTATATATTGGCATTCCGTTACTGTTAGGTTGAACGTTCCAAACGACAAAATATATGACTTAAGCGTAGGATGATGGTTGTGACAGGCAAGCCAGTTCCTGTATGGCAAGGTAATAGATAGGTGTAACTAATCAACTGAGGCACTGAGTTTATGTTGATCAGGTTTGTAGTTTGAAACCATACCAAGATTTAACCTTAAACCAGGAAGAAAATGTTGGTCAATAAGTGTGACCCTCTTTGACGTGTGTGTGTGTGACATGCGACATGCCTTTTTCTATGTAGGGAAGGGAGAGTTTGGCGAGGTTCTCCTGGCCAAGGCAAAGGGCATCGAGGAGGGCGAGGAGGAGACGGTGGTGCTGGTGAAGAGCCTGCAGAGCAAAGATGAGCAGCTGCAGGTGGACTTCCGGCGTGAGGCTGAGATGTTCTCCAGGCTGAGCCACAGCAACGTGGTGCGACTGCTGGGACTGTGTAGGGAGGCCGAGCCCCATTTAATGATCCTGGAGTACTATGACCTGGTAAACACGCACACACGAGAGTACACTTTAACTGTTTATTAACCAGGCTAGATGATTTAGAACCAATTCTCACTTTCAGTGTCAACCTAGCCAATGGCATTCAACTGTAAGACCAAATAACATTAATACTGTTAAAATATAAAGAAATACAAATAAACAGTATATACAAAATGAAAAACAGACAATGATTAAATGAACATAGAAATGACACTAAATACAGTGAGAAACTTTGGTACCAGTGAGTCTGACATGGTGTGTGAGGGGTAAAGGTCACAGCGATGAGCGTTGAAGGAGGCAGAGGTTACAGAGCGGATGGCGGAATAAATTACTATCTTATGTAGGAGGTTTTTAGTGGCAAGCTTAAAGACTGCATTCCCATAGTCAATTTGCATGATGGTAATTTTTGTAAGGATATACGTGCCCAGTATGAGTGAGGGATGCCTTGTTGCGGGAAAAGAAAGCTGTAGGTTGATGATATGAGTGAAATCCAAATACCCAGATGCGTGTACAGTGGATATAAAAAGTCTACACACCCCTGTTAAAATGCCTTTAATGTGACCTATAATGTGAAGAATTCAATTGAAAAACAAACTGAAATCTTTGAGGGGGAAAAATAAAAAATAAAAAACTCACAATAACCTGGTTGCATAAGTGTGCAAACCCTTAAACTAATACTTTGTTGAAGCACCTTTTGATTTTATTACAGCACTCAGTCTTTTTGGGTAGGAGTCTATTAGCATGGCACATCTTGACGTGGCAATATTTGCCCACTCTTCTTTGCAAAAGCGCTCCAAATCTGTCAGATTGCGAGGACATCTCCTGTGCACAGCCCTCTTCAGATCACCCCACAGATGTTCA